>JACXGI010001974.1:19405-41956 GCA_016801175.1 Esox masquinongy | reverse complement strand
CTGTACACTTTTTTCTACCACATCTTTTCCTTCCCTTCGCCTCTCTATTAATGTGCTTGGACACAGAGCTCTGTGAAGAGCTAGCCTCTTTAGCAATGACCTTTTGCGTCTTGCCCTCCTTGTGCAAGGTGTCAATGGTCTTCTTTTGGACAGCTGTCAAGTCAGCAGTCTTCCCCATGATTGTGTAGCCTACAGAACTAGACTGAGAGACCATTTAAAGGCCTTTGCAGGTGTTTTGAGTTAATTAGCTGATTAGAGTGTGGCACCAGGTGTCTTCAATATTGAACTTATTCACAATATTCTAATTTTCTGAGATACTGAATTTGGGGTTTTCATTAGTTGTCAGTTATAATCATCAAAATTAAAATAAATAAACATTTGAAATATATCAGTCTGTGTGGAATGAATGTATACATTATACAAGTTTCACTTTTTGAATGGAATTACTGAAATTAATCAACTTTTTGATGATATTCTAATTTTCTGACCAGCACCTGTATATATATATATAGCTCTAGAAAAAATTAAGAGACCACTGCAAAATTATCAGTTTCTCTGGTTTTACTATTCATAGGTATGTGTTTGAGTAAAATGAACAGTTTTGTTTTATTCTCCAAACTACTGACAACATTACTCCCAAATTCCTAATGAAAATATTGTAATTTAGAGTATTTATTTGTAGAGAACAACAACTGGTCAAAATAACCAAAAAAAGATGCATTGTTTTCAGACCTCAAATAATGCAAAGAAAACAAATTCATATAAATTGTTCAACAACAAAATACTAATGTTTTAACTCAGGAAGAGTTCAGAAATCAATATTTGGTGGAATAACCCTGATTTTTAATCACAACTTTCATGCGTCTTGGCATGCTCTCCACCAGTCTGTCACATTGCTGATGGGTGACTTTATGCCAATCCTGGCACAAAAATTCAAGTAGCTCGGCTTTGTTTGATGGCTTGTGACCATCCATCTTCCTCTTGATCAAATTCCAGAGGTTTTCAATGGGGTTCAGGTCTGGAGATTGGGCTGGCCATGACAGGGTCTTGATATGGTGGTTCTCCATCCACACCTTGATTGACCTGGCTGTGTGGCATGGAGCATTGTCCTGTTGGAGAAACCAATTATCTGAGTTGGGGAACATTGTCAGAGCAGAACGAAGCATGCGTTCTTCCAGGATAACCTTGTACTTGGTTTGATTCATGCGTCCTTCACAAAGACAAATCTGCCCGATTCCAGCCTTGCTGAAGCATCTACAGATCATCAGCGATCCTCCACCAAATTTCACAGTGGGTGCGAGACACTGTGGCTTGCAGGCCTCTCCAGGTCTCCGTCTAACCATTAGACGACCAGGTGTTGGGCAAAGCTGAAAATTTGACTCATCAGAGAAGATGACCTTACTTCATTCCTCTACGGTCCAATCCTTATGGTCTTTTGCAAACTTCAGTCTGGCTCTTCTTTGCTTCTCATTGATGAAGGGCTTTTTTCTAGCTTTGCACGACTTCAGCTAGGAGCCTATTTCGAACCGTCCTCGCCGTGCACTTCACCCCAGCTACTGTTTGCCATTCTTTTTATAGGTCACTTGATGTCATCCTACGGTTGTTGAGTGACATTCGAATGAGTTGATGGTCATCTCGGTCAGTGGACAGTCGTTTTCGCCCTCTGCCAGTCTGTAGCTTTGTTGTCCCCAATGTCTGTTGCTTGACCTTGTTCTTATGAACCGCCGTCTTTTAAATTTTCAGGATGGAAGCAACCTGACGCTCACTGTATCCCTCTACCAGTAAAGCCAGAATGAAATCACATTGTAGAATAGTGAAGACATCAAACCTATGAAATAACAAATGTAATCACCTAGTAACCAAAAAGGTGTTTAAAAAAATCAAAATACATTTATATTTTAGATTGTTCAATGTAGCCACCCTTTGCTTTGATGACAGCTTTGCACATTCTTGGCATTCTCTCAACCAGTTTCATGAGGTAGTTGCCAGGAATACATTTCAATTAATAGGGGTTGTTGCATTTCAATAAACAGCATTGTTAAAAATTCCTTTGTGGAATTTCTTTCCTTCTTACTTTTGAGCCAATCAGTTGTGTTGTGACACATAGATCAAACAGCCCTTACACAGTCTGGAGGTGTGTTTTGGGTAATTGTCCTGTGGAAAAACAAATGATAATTCCACTAAGCACAAACCCATTGGGATGGCATATTGCTGCAGAATGCTGTGGTAGACATGCTGGTTGAGTGAACCTTGAATTCTAAATCAATCATAGACAGTGTCACATGCAAAGCAACCGCACATCATCACACCTCCTCCTCCATGCTTCATGATGGGAACCACACCGATATCATCCATTCACCCACTCTGCGTCTCACAAAGACATGGGCAAATTTAGGCTCGTCAGACCAAAGTACAGATTTCCACTGTTCTAATTTCCATTTCTTGTGTTTCTTGGCCCAAGCAAGTCTGTTCCTTTTATTGGTGTCCTTCATTAGTGGTGTCTTTGCAGTAAAACATTTTTATGGGTGTTGCTGCATGATTCCATGCATGTTATTTCATAGTTTTGATATCTTCACTATTATTCTACAATGTGGACAATAGTAAAACAAAATAAATACCCTTGAATGAGTAGGTGTCCAAACTTCTGACTGGAAGTGTATATTTATTCATGATAGTTTTAAATAACTTTATCTAAAAAATAACTAATTCTATAACCAAACAAGAACTACACTGCTCAAAAAAATTAAGGGAACATGTATTCACAGTATAACACCAAGTCAAATAAACTTCAGGGATATCAATCAGTCCAGTTAGGTGGGGCAAATGAACTACATGTTACATGTTTGCCACAGGAAAAAGACGACTACAGATGAAAAGATCTGCGGCTGTGCTGCTAACCAAGTCCAAAGCAAGGGACACTAATTGAGTCAGTTTGTTAAATTGAGACTGGTGCCGTGGGGTTGTTACGTTGACATTTGTAAAACCCCAACGTAAACTTAGCTAGATAAAAATTTCAGTCGTCTACACGGAAAATATAAATAATTTTGACAAATCATAAATGGATGACGACTAATTCTAGCGTCAACAAAACTGTCACAGACAGCCATCGTGAAAAGCCACCATGGTGACACAGCCATAGAAACTAGTAGGAAAGTGTTAGTAAGAAGAGTGCAATACATAGTGATGTGATTCAATAGACTCTGATGTATGGAATGGGAATATCATTTTATAAACACCCTTTTGAAGTGAGCTATTGATGAATTTAGTAATTAGATATACAACATTTTATACTTCTATAATTGTTACATGCCTTGTCCATCTGGATAAGTGTCTACTGAGTTACTCAAATGTATGTAAATGTATGTGAATGTTTATGTGAACACAATTATCTTTCGTCAACTAAGCACATAAGTAGGACACAAGTTTACCTCACAAGTTAAGGAAAAATGGTCTGGTTGTCGAGAAATGCCCCGATATGTCGCAGATGTTGCCCCACCACTTTTGGACTTGTAGTGCCACCTCTGTGGAGGAGATACAAGGAGAAGGGCAGTTATACAAGAAGAATTGGACAGGGCCATAGAAGGGCATCAACCCAGCAGCAGGACCAATATCTGCTCCTTGGTGCAAGGAGGAACAGGAGGAGCACTGCCAGAGCCCTACAAAATGACCTCCGGCAGGCTACTGGTGTGCATGTTTCTGACCAAACTGTCAGAAACAGACTCCATGAGGGTGGCATGGGGCCGATGTCCTCAAGTGGGACCTGTGCTCACAGCACAGCACCATGCTGCTGGATTGGCATCCACCGGAGAACACCAGAATTGGCAGGTCCGCCATTGGCACCCTGTTCTCGTCACAGATGAGTGCAGATTCACACTGAGCATGTGACAGACGTGAATGAGTCTGGAGTCGCCGTGGTGAACATTATGTTGCCTGCACCTTCATCCAGCATGAGCGGTTTTGCAGTGGGTTAGTGATGGTCTGGGGAGGCCTCATCCTTTGAGGGTCGCACAGACCTCCACGTGCTAGCCAATGGTACCCTGACTGCTGTTAGGTACCGGGATGAAATCAGACCCATCGACAGACCTTACGCTGGTGCAGTGGGTCTTGGGTTCCTCCTGGTGCAGGACAACGCCCGACATCATGTGGCCAGAGTGTGTAGACAGTTCCTGGATAATGAAGGCATTGATGTCACTGACTGGCCCTCAACGTTCCCCAGACCTGAATCCAACTGAGAACCTCTGGGACGTTATGTATTGGTGCATCCAACACTGCCAAATACCAACACAGGAGCTCACTGATGCCCAGATCCAGGTCTAGGAGGAGATCCCCCAGGACACCATCCACCGTCTTATCAAACGCATGCCCAGACATTGTCAGGAGTGCATAGAGGCACATGGGGGCCATACACACTACTGAGTCACATTATGAGTTGCCGTGATGAAATTCATGCAAGTTGGTTGCAGTCTGTTGTTTTGTGGTTTAAGTATGGCCAGATGTATGTTATGTTATATGTAGATATGTTTATATGTTCCTAATCAGTGCTGTGATTTCAATAGTTTTCTTAGATTTTGGGTGTGAGTTTGCATCCAGTCCTACATCAGTTGGTGATTTTGATTTCCATTGACCGTTGTTACGTCATTTTGTTCTCAACGAATTACACAATGTACCGTAAAGATTTTGATCTTTTATATATTTTGTTCATAGAAATCTGATGTGTGATTTAAGTGTTTCCTTAAATTTTGTGAGCAGGGTATTTTCAGACAATTCATCAAATTTATCTTTTTTAAATATTTAATTAGGATCCACATTTGCTTCTGCTGAGGTTACAGCTTTTCTTCCTGCGGTCCAAACAAGAATGAGATTACAAGGCAAAATATGCTACACAAACAAATACAAAATACATAAAAGTCCATAACAAATAACAGAACATCTGTTTTTTTTCAGGGGGTTGTAATGAGCCACAACATGCTAGGTTGGGATATTGATTCCTTTTCTGATACGTTATATGTGTGTACATTAGACATGTGATATCTGATATGTGTACATTAGACAGCTGAAGCTGTGAGATTCTATGAAGCAACAAGGAAGGAAAGAAACAAGTATGTATTACACCTGAACTTCTGCATAGTTAGTGTATAAGCTTTCCACATGTTTTGTTTTAAAACCATAGAGGGGCAAATTAAAGAAAATCACTAGCTTTCTGTCACTTCCATTTTGATCACCACTTGGTCATGTAGTGTTTTTCTTTTTTCCTCTTGCTTTGGCAATCTAAACAAATGTTTCCTATTCCAATAAAGCCCTTTTTTAAATTGAGAGAAAGAGAGAGAGAGAGAAAGAGGGATAGACAGAGAGTGGGAGCAGAAGACTGGAAAAGGCTGTGCAGGATAGAACTCTGTGGTTCACTGAAAGTGGGTTGGCAGACAGGTCAGCCTCTGACACCAGCACAAATTAAGCACTGATTAGGAACATATAAACATATCTACATATAACATAACATACATCTGGCCATACTTAAACCACAAAACCACAGACTGCATCTTTAATAGGGTTCAAAGTAAAATGATTTGCGTCCCATGGACGTAAAATTACCTCTCAGTCATGTCATCATGGAGCCTGTAACAAAGAGGCTACGGGTTTGTATCAATGAGGTTATGGGTCTGTACTAGATGAATAAAATAACCACTCAACTCTTTCCGGTTGCTATGCAACCACAGACGCTTTCAGCTTCCCGGAAGTTTGTGGCTGCGGCTTTAAGAAGAAAAATGGCGGACCACAGCTCCAGAAGTACATTGAGTATCGCAGTGTTGTGGCTTATTTCTGTGCGATCGTTAATCAAGGTGTGTTTGTCTTTTCTTGCGTTGAGAGCGGTAATAGTTGAGGGTCAAACTGAAGATGCTTTCCGTGCAGGAAATACCGTTTTTTCACCATCTGTTGCAGCAGCACGGGATCTACGGTAGGGAGCGGGGTGCTACCGCTAGAATACTATTAATAGTACTGACACTACTCTACTCACCAAAATATGTCGGTTAAAAATACGTCGAACAAGCCTAATCTTATTCAGATTACTAGTAAACACGTAGTTAACTAGCAAACATATGCTGGCTATGCCTTTACCTGCTCTATTCTGTATTCGTACGTTTACACCGCTTACACAATGTGTTGGCACAATCCTAGCTACAGTAGAATTGGTACTATAAACCTATTATGTCAGATAAAAAGGACTGGTTCTGATTAAATAAAGGCTTCGTGGTAAAAAAAAATGTGGAACGGGTGTATGGAACGGGTGTATGGAACGGGTTCACAAACTTTCAAGCTGCATTGAACATATTAATAAATGTACAACCCTGTTTCCAAAAAAGTTGGGATGCTGCATAAAATGCAAATAAAAACAGAATGCAATGATGTGCAAATTTATCCCTATATTTTTATTGAAAATAGTACAAAGACAACATGTCAAATGTTGAAACTGAAAAATGTTATTGTTTTTGGAAAAATACATGCCCATTTTGAATTTGATGCCAGCAACACGTTTCAAAGAAATTGGGACAGGGGCATGTTTACCACTGTGTTGCATCACCTCTTCTTTTAACAATACTCTGTAAGCGTTTGGGAACTGAAGAGACCAACTGCTGTAGTTTTGAAAGTGAAATGTATTCCCATTCTTGCTTGATATAGGATTTCAGCTGCTCAACTGTTCTGGCTCTCCATTGTTGTATTTTCCGTTTTGTAGTGTGCCAAATTTTCAATGGATGACAGATCTGGACTGCAGGTAGGCCAGTTTAGCACCCAGATACTTTCACTATGGAGCCATGCTGTAATACGTGCAGAATGTGGTTTGGCATTGTCTTGCTGAAATTAGCAAGGCCTTCCTTGAAAAAGACGTTGTCTGCATGGCAGCATATATAGCTTCAAACCTGTATATATTGTTCAGCATTAATGGTGCCTTCCCAGATGTGCATTATGCACCCCCGTACCATCACGGATGCTTTTGAACTGTGTGCAGATAACAAGCTGGATGGTTCCTCTCCACTTTAGTTCAGAGGACGTGACGCCCATGATTCCCAAAAATAATTTTGTATTTTGATTTGTCAGACCACAGGACAGTTTTCCACTTTGCCTCAGTCAAAGTGGAAAACAAATGAGCTCGGACGCAGAGAAGGTGGCGGCGGTTTTGGTTCTTGTTTATATATGGTTTCTTTGCGTGGTAGTTTTAACTTGCATTTGTGGATGCAGCGACATACTGTGTTCACAGACAATGGTTTTCGGAAGTGTTCCTGAGCCCATTCAGTGATTTCCTCTATAGGATTGTGAGGGCCCCGAAGATCACCCCCATCCAATATTGGTTATCAGCCTTGTCCCTTGCTTACAGAGATTTCTCTGGATTCTCTGAATCTTTTAATAATTGTATGTACTGTAGATTATGAGATCCCCAAACTCTATGCAATTCTACGCTGAGAAACATTATTTTTAAATTGTGCACTACTTGCTTGCGCAGTCTTTCAAAGAGTGGTGAACCCCTCCACATCTTAACTTCTGACCGACCCATCCTCTCTGGAATGATATTTTATTACATAATCATGTTACTGACCTGTTGCCAATTGACCTAATTAGTTGTGTGATATTCCACCAGGTGTAGTTCTTTAGCATTGCACAACTTTTCCAGTCTTTTGTTGCCTCTGTCCCAACTTCTTTGAAACGTGTTGCTGGCATCAAATTCAAAGTGGGCATATATTATTCAAGAAACAATAAATTGTCTCAGTTTCAGCATTTGATATGTTGTCTTAGTGCTATATTCTATTGAATATAGGGTTTAAATGATTTGCACATCATTGCATTCTGTTTTTACTTACATTTTACACAGCATCCCAACTTTTTTGGAAACAGGATTGTACATACAGCTCTGTAAAAAATTAAGAGACACTGCACCTTTTTCTTTCCTTTCCAAAGAAGTTGAAAAGGAAGGTTTTTAGATTATGGGTCAGCTGTGAGTGAAAGGAGCATTGTGGTACATTTATAAATGCTTTGAAATATGATGGACTGAAATGCCTTATTTGAGACTTGGGCCTACTCTGTAATTGACTAAATGCATGCACTTTCTATCATATACAAGTAACAAAGTTCACACCAAAATATACACTTGGTTTATTCGGGCCAATGCCATAGATCAAAAGCATAATGATTAACATAGTTTTTTGTTTTTTTTAAATGATCAATTGTTTTCTTTAACGCTAGGGCCGACTTTCGTGTAAAGTTCCCTGTTATATCTCTGTATTTTTGCTGACAGGTACCTGCTTTACGACGTCAACCCCCCAGAGGGTTTCAACCTGCGTCGGGACGTGTACATCCGCATGGCATCCCTAGTGAAGTCCCTGAGGAGGCACGCGGACTGGGTGCTGGTCCTGCCCCCCTGGGGGCGACTGTACCACTGGCAGAGCCCAGACATCCACCAGATCAGGATACCCTGGGGAGAGTTCTTCAGCATCACCAGCCTACAGGGAAACATTCCAGTCATAGAGTATGAAGAGTTTATTGCTGGTAAGCACAGCAGTCTTTCACTCTTTCCATACTTACCTGAAATGAACAGCAATATACTGTGCTATGATCCTTTGGTTATGAAGCTGCTTAACATTTTTCTTTTGTTAATTATTGTAGAAAATATTAAACCTTACGGGAGTAAGTAAAGTGGTATTTTTCCTTGTGTTTTACTCCAGAGTCCGGAGGACCATTTATTGAGCAGGTCCTGGTGTTACAGAACTACGCTGAAGGGTGGACTGATGGGAAATGGGAGGAGAAGGTGGACGAGCGACCTTGTATTGAGCGTTTAATGTACTCCAAAGACAAACAGGGCTATTACAGGTACAGTATCCCCAGGATAAGAAATGGATAGGAACACAATTGGGTCAACATAATGTAGAGACACGTAGGACCCTAGCAGGTATTATCATTATGATGCACTGGTCTATTAACTATGAAGTACTTATGGGCTATAATAAAGCAGTTATTATTAAAAAGTTTGGTGTTAAATAAAACATGAGGAGCAATGAGTTTTGCTGTTAAACATCCTGTCCATACAGCTGAAGTCCCCTGGATTAGAGGCCACAGATGTCGAGCTAAATCCACGGAGGGCCGAGTGTATGTTGTTTTTCAGTCACCAAAAGCCTAGTCTGTAAAAATGCAGCCTTCGAATTACTGCTCAATTCTTACTAAGCGAGGGACGATACGTTGCGGTAATGATTACTGGTTCTGTTGCTAAAAGGAAATGTTATCAGCTTGGTTGCCGCTTGTCCTTTCATGTACCTTTAATATGAAAAAAAGCAGCAGTATGCTTTTTTTTTTATTAATATGGTAATAAAGCAGCAGTATGGAAGTCACCAAATACATGGAGGGCCGAGTGTCTGCTGTCTTTCGGTCACACCCTGTGCTTGATTGATTCTTTATTGTCATGAATCAGTGTATAAGTGTAACTTGTGTATAAGTCTATCTTGTTCGAACAACTTAGTATTACTTTTGAACGGCTTTATATCTTGTTTGAAAGGGCTATAATCAAGTCAATATTTTCTTTGTTCCTGTTAGGCCATGCAATGGTTCCTACAGCCATTCATTCATTGGTTCCATCCATTGTTCCACTTGAAATAATTTGTAAAAAAAAAACATAGTTCAAACAACTTAGTATTTCATCTGAATAACTCAGTTAAAAAATCTATGGCATTCAAACAAGACATTCAAACGTGATGCTAAGTTGTTTAAACAAGATTAGCTTGGATTCTTGGTTACAGGTTTTCCACATAGGTAGTATAAATGTAAATTAAATTTTTTTCAGATTAGATTCAACTTGATTGTCATTGAACAAGTACAAGCACAGTACAAAGAAATGCAGTAAAAGCCGGTGCATTGGCTGGGAATGGTGAGGAAGTCAGAATCACACATTAGTAGGAAAAAATATTATGTTCGTTTATAGTAGTTCTCTCTTTTAAATGACTGCCGCTCCTCTTTCCTGTCTCTTTGTTAGAGGCTGGTTCTGGGGTTATGAGGAAACAAGGGCTGTGAACGTCACCTGTCTGTCAGCTCAGGGCCATGCCTCCATCCTGGCTCCGCTCTTGCAGAACAACATCACATCAATGTGAGTCATCTTTTTTCCCCAAAATATTCTGTATGGGTGTATACTTTTCTCCAAGGCTTTGATATCATTATATTGCAGTTCTAGGTTTAAAGAGAATGATTTTGTATTGTGGCCCTCTTTCTACTTTTACAATGTGATTTTCTTAATAATTTCCCACCTCACATAATGCATTACAATGTGTAATGGAAATGTATTAAAACATTTTTAAGATATACATCTTAGAATATTTTGTCATGTTATGTAAAAAATATAAATTAACACTTTTTAGTTAGTCTTTTTAGTTGACTCTTTCCTTAAAATTTCATATTTGACTGAGTGAGCTTACATATGTTATTTCTGAGGGGAGGAAGTGTTTGTCATTTAAAAATACATGTAAATCCCTATTTCACCCAGAGATAGTTTCGCTGACATTTTAGATCGATCACAAAAAGGCACTATTTAATCCATTTCAATCACACTTTGGGAAAATGTCAAAGGGAATGAATATTATGCAGTCCATTGTACTGTATGTATTTGCATCCAATATACAGTTGTGCTCATAAGTTTGCATACCCTGGCAGAAGTTGTGAAATTTTGGCATTGATTTTGAAAATATGACTGATCATGCAAAAAAACTGTATTTTCTTTAAGGATAGTGATCATATGAAGCCATTTATTATCACATAGTTGTTTGGCTCCTTTTTAAATCATAATGATAACAGAAATCACCCAAACGTCAAAAGTTTACATACCCTTGAATGTTTGGCTTTGTTACAGACACACAAGGTGACACACACAGGTGAAAATGGCTATTAAAGATGAATTTCCCACACCTGTGGCTTTTTAAATTGCAATTATTGTCTGTGTATAAATAGTCAATGAGTTTGTTAGCTCTCACGTGGATGCACTGAGCAGGCTAGATACTGAGCCATGGGAGGCAGAAAAGAACTGTTAAAAGACCTGCATAACAAGGTAATGGAACTTTATAAAGATGGAAAAGGATATAAAAAGATATCCAAAGCCTTGCAAATGCCAGTCAGTACTGTTCAATCACTTATTAAGAAGTGGACAATTTGGGGATCTCTTGATACCAAGCCAAGGTCAGGTAGACCAAGAAAGATTTCAGCCAAAACTGCCAGAATAATTGTTAGGGATACATGAAAAACCCACAGGTAACCTCAGGAGAAATACAGGCTGCTCTGGAAAAAGACGGTGTGGTGGTTTCAAGGAGCACAATATGACGATACTTGAACAAAAATGAGTTGCATGGTCAAGTTGCCAGAAAGAAGCTTTTACTGCACCAATGCCACAAAAATCCCGGTTACAATATACCTGATAACACTTTGACACGCCTCACAGCTTCAGGCACACTGTAATTTGGAGTGACAAGATCAAAATAGAGCTTTATGGTCACAACCATAAGCACTATGTTTGGAGAGGGGTCAACAAGGCCTATAGTGAACAGAATACCATCCCCACTGTGAAGCATGGTGGTGGCGCGCTGATGTTTTGGGGGGTATGAGTTCTAAAGGCATGGGGAATCTTGTGAAAATTGATGGCAAGATGAATGCAGAATGTTATCAGAAAATATTGGCAGACAATTTTGAAATGACAATTTCGAAGGCATTCTTCTGCACGAAACCTGCGCATGGGATGCTCTTGGACTTTCCAGCACGACAATGACCCTAAGCAAAAGGCCAAGTTGACCCTCCAGTGGTTACAGCAGAAAAAGGTGAAGGTTCTGGAGTGGCCATCAATCTCCTGAACATAATATCATTGAGCCACTCTGGGGAGATCTCAAACGTGCGGTTCATGCAAGACGACCAAAGACTTTGCATGACCTGGAGGCATTTTGCCAAGACAAATGGGCAGCTATACCACCTGCAAGAATCCAGGGCCTCATGGACAACTATTACAAAAGACTGCACACTGTCATTGATGCTAACGGAGGCAATACATAATATTAAGAACTAAGGGTATGCAGACTTTTGAACAGGGGTCAGTTCATTTTTTTCTTTGTTGCCATGTTTTGTTTTATGATTGTGCCATTCTATTATGACCTACAGTTGAATGTGAATCCCATAAGAAATTAAAGACATGTGTTTTGCCTGCTCACTCATGTTTTCTTTACAAATGGTGCATATATTATCAATTCTCCAAAGGTATGTTAAGTATAAGTATGATAAGAGGTTGTTGTGTGAGATTCTCATAGACATCCTATCATGGTGCTAACACTAGTTAGCAATTTTGTTGTTAGCAAGTTGCTAACAGTGAACTTCCATCCGATAGATTAATGTAGCAACTACCATTCAACTCATGGCCAACATCCCAAACTTTCCTTTTAAGGTGCATTTCCAGTTGAAACAAACAGTTATGTTGTAGAGCTGTATGTCTTATGAGATGTGGACATGGAGCTATTTTCCTTTGTTTTTCTGCAGGTCAGTCATGTTGGACAGAGCAGAGACTGTCCTCCATGATCACTATGCGGGAAAGGACTACTGGGATGTAAGGCTGATGTCATGTTCAATTTTGTTGATTGCGTACAATCATAGATAAGATACTGTAATGTCAAGATTTATTTAAGTTGTCCATTAAGTGTTTTGGTGTCTTCTGCTCTAGACCCGCCGCAGTATGGTTTTTGCCAAACACCTACGCCTCCTAGGGGATGAATTCCGAGCAAAGTACCTAAACTCCACAGATGAGCAGGATCAAACCATATACAACGAGGATTGGACTCGCATTAAGGTTTTCAGACCTATTCACATGCATCCTCTTTTAGATTTTATTGACTATTTATCTGCCCACATGTATCGCTGTTATATGTGCTTTATCTACTCCATCCATAACATTAGTGTGGAAAGATGTTAGACTATGGTTAGTGATAGTTTGCCATTAGTTGTTGATATGGATTGGAGATGAGTGGTTTGACGTGTTATTCATTTCTGTGTGCAAATTCAGAATAAGCTGGGTTCTGCCAGAGGGGGGCCATACCTGGGTGTCCACCTGAGAAGGAAGGACTTCATCTGGGGTCACAGAGAAGATGTTCCCAGCCTCAAAGGAGCTGTCAAGAAGATCCATAGCCTCATGAAGAAAAACAAATTAGAAAGAGTCTTTGTTGCCACAGACGCAGATGAGGAAGGTACACTTGTACATTGGTGCCGTTGAGATGGCTTGATGTTGAATTTAGAATAAAGAAGATAAAGCCATTCTTATTTACAGCCCTATAATTAAAGCTGTTAGGAGTTGGATTTTCTGTTTGTTTTTTAAACTGAATGGACACACCCTACTACCCAATATAGAAATTGCCTACATCAAGTCTTCATAGGTGTATACTCTCTTTAATCTACTCAGCAAAAAGTCAGTCCTAGACTTAAAGGTTCAGTGTGTTTCTAATGAGGCGTCTGCCTTTCCTGTGCAGAGCTGGAGGACTTGAAGAGGATGTTACCTGAGATGACACGCTTCGAGCCCACCTGGGAGGACCTGGAGCTACTCAAGGACGGGGGCGTGGCTATTATCGACCAATGGATTTGTGCTCATGCCAGGTACAGCTCCTAGCACAAACTGGTCCATAGGCTCTAGGTTATAACAGGGTAGAGGGTCATGTGAGGGTAAAGAGTCACAACTTACTATGGTGGTCTAATACAGTACATTCACTAGACCAGGACGGGCCAGCCTTGTTTCTTGTAGGTCTCGTAGGTTTTCTTTACACCCTACAGGAGGGTAGCTCGTCAAGTACAGAGTTTCGAAGCCCTGCATTAAAACTTTTGGTATCCTTTAAGATAACCTTGGTATCCAATGTTTGGGAAGAGAATCAAACATTGTGTTTTTTTTAACACTTGCTTTTTCTTTTGTTAGTCTTATTTCACAGGTATTTTAAATATTTAAATGTTGATCTTATTTGACAGGTATTTTATTGGAACGTCTGTGTCTACTTTCTCCTTCCGCATCCATGAGGAGAGAGAAATTCTGGGATTTGACCCCAAAACCACCTACAACCGCTTCTGTGGGGACAATGAAATGGAGTGTGAACAACCGACACATTGGAAAATTGTCTACTGATGCAACACCACCTCTCAAAGGACATACCAAGCACAGTGTCAAAGGAGATCTTTGTTATTTTTTACATGTACTATAAACAAATGTTTGATTTTTTTTTACATAATCTTTTGTGTTTTTTATTTTGTTTATGTTGTTGTTAATCGGTTTGATCTTACACAAAAACCATATAAATCTGACCTTTAATTCAGTGGAAATTGTAAAAAAAAAAAAAAAAAAAAAAGATTTTCATCATGAATTGATCATTTTACTCAGGAACAGTTTTGAGGCCATTGCTCCAGATCCTCCAGAGTCCTTGGTCCTCACTCACCCCTCAGGTTTTGAATTGGATTTAGGTTAGGGCACTATGATAGCCTTTGCAAAAATTTGATACTATGGTGAGTGTATCAAAACAATGTTCCCAGTGCCTTTTATGCATAACCATGGTTCTTTACAAAAAAAACCACCTTTGCTGTTTGTTGCTAAAAAACTATATTGGAGTCCTATTTGACCATTGAAGCTCATTCAAACCAGATTTCCAAAAGACATTTTGCAAACCCTAAATACTTAATTAGTCGTTTGGTTACAGCAAAGGATTTATTCTGCCAGCCCTTCCAGATAACTTGTTAGCATGGATGTGGCACTTAATTATAGTTTTGGTGTCTTGGTGAGCAACTTCTGCAATTCTGCAACTGAGATCCTTGGAGATTTTTTGGCAACTTGCACCATCCTTCACATTGTGTTGTTTGGGAAAAATACACATGCATCCTCTTAACAGACAGGTTCATCACATCCATTTTTTACATTTTTGTGATACTAGTGTAGATGGGTATTTTCAGGTGTGTAGCTGTGTTTTTACAGCCATTAGCTCATTTGTGAAGGTTATCAATCTTTTGTCTCAATTCATTTGTGTGTTCTCTGTCCTTTCCCATGTTGGTGAATGACTAAGGGAGTTTAGCCTGTGTGTCACCTTATGTTTATATCCCAGTGAAACAGGATGTCATGGATGGCCACTTAAGAGTTACCAACGACCCAAATGAACAATAAATTATAAAATCATAATCGGAATTCGAAACGCTCCCTAATCGGAATATACATCAATTATTGTTCAGACAGTGATTGCAGCGACTCTGTTTTGTTTAATAGAATAATTTTTTGATGTTTTCCTTTTGTTTGAACAATTTTCACTCAATTAATGGTTATATCCATATGGTACCAATAATTCTGCAGGGCACCTAAGATGAGTGCAATAAATAGTATTAATTGCAGCCTTTTTATAAAGGGCACACAGTATTGTTTTAGTAGAAATAGCATTGTCTTCTTTAATATGCTGCCAGTTCCAGATATTTTTGTGGATATTCATCATTTTAATTATCCTGTACAAGATTTTGTGAGCTTGGGAAAAAAACATTCTCCTTTGCATATTATATTCCACTTGATAAAGGTGAACTCATATGCGCACAGTTACCATTGTTTCACCAGTTTATTATGGCCTCACCCGATATATTTTTTTTAAATCAGGTGTCAACATAACTTACTGACAATCTTTACAGTTACAATAAGGTTTGTTCTACAACTATAAAAATCTAAATGTTGTATATTTGTATCTTGCTGTTTTTATGATTCATTTAAAAAATTATTTAATGAAAAACACTTTTCAGAACTATCAAATACATACCTTATTTTTGTGGATTGTATCATCCTTTTTCTTTCAATTTTCTTACAACAAAAGGACTAAGACTATCATAAAGCAGCTGCTATCATCTGTCTGTTCACTGCCATTAAAGAGAGTATATTCAAAGAACTAGACCCCACCTTGTTTTCATTCATGAGAGAGCAAATATGTTCAGTGGGTTCAGTTTAAGAAAAGTACAATTGAATCTGTTAGGAATGAGAACTGACTAATAAATATAAAGCACCAGTAGGTTACAATGCTTTCCAAGTTTTGGCTACAGCCACTTAAGGGAGTGTTGCAATTCACCGTCATTCATGGGGTTTTCATTTTTTGGTCTCATAGTTACAATGGGTACACAGAATATGTTATCTTGGTAATGAATGATTAATCATTTTAAGCTAGAGAAAGAGAATAACCAGTTTTACTAGTAAGGAAATATGAGATACCGACACCGTAGTGAAGGAAGTGAGAAGAGGCCTTCTGATGGCTTAAATCAGGAAACATAATGTACTGTAACTTGGTTCCTTTGGCTCTTAAAAAGGACCATAACATTTTGTAAACCTGCCAGATTTTAAACTCTCATCCCTAACCCCTTATCAGTCATCTTCTCTCTTCAAAACACCATTTGTAACATGGGAACGCTAGAATGCACACCTGCGCAGACAAAGGTAGCCTATTTTTTATGGAATTGTTGAGTTGTCCAGTGTTTAATGTCACCTGATTAAAACATCAATACAGTTCATAAGTTTGCATACCCTGGCAGAAATTGTGAAATTCTGTCATTGATTTTGAAAATATGACTGATCATGTAAAGAAACGGTCTTTTCTTGAAGGATAGTGATCATATGAAGCCATTCATTGTCACATAGTTGTTTGGCTCCTTTTTAAATCATAATGATAACAGAAATCACCCAAATGGCCCTGAGCAAAAGTTTACATACCCTTGAATGTTTGGCCTTGTTACAGACACACAAGTTGACACACACAGGTGAAAAGGGCAATTAAAGGCAATTAGTGTCTGTGTATAAATAGTCAATGTGTTTGTTAGCTCTCATGTGGATGCACTGAGCAGGCTAGATACTGAGTCACAGGGAGCAAAAAAGAACTGTCAAAAGACCTGCGTAACAAGGTAATGGAACTTTATAAAGATGGAAAAGGATATAAAAAGATATCCAAAGCCTTGCAAAAACCAGCAAGTACTGTTCAATCACTTATTAAGAAGTGGAAAATTTGGGGATCTCTTGATACCAAGCCAAGGTCAGGTAGCGCAAGAAAGATTTCAGGCAAAACTGCCAGAAGAATTGTTCGGTATACAAAGAAAAACCTACCTCAGGAGAAATACAGGCTGCTCTGGAAAAAGACGGTGTGGTTGTTTCAAGGAGCACAATACGACGATACTTGAACAAAAATGAGCTGCATGGTCGAGTTGCCAGAAAGAAGCCTTTACTGCGCTAATGCCACAGAAAAGCCTGGTTACAATATGCCCGACAACACCTTGACACGCCTCACAGCTTCTGGCACACTATAATTTGGAGTGACGAGACCAAAATAGAGCTTTATGGTCACAACCATAAGCGCTATGTTTGGAGAGGGGTCAACAAGGTCTATAGTGAACAGAATACCAACCCAACTGTGAAGCATGGTGGTGGCTCATTGATGTTTTCGGGGTGTATGAGCTCTAAAGGCACGGGGAATCTTGTGAAAATTGATGGCAAGATGAATACAGCATGTTATCAGAAAATACTGGCAGACAATTTGCATTCTTATGCACGAAGGCTGCGCATGGGACGCTCTTGGACTTTCCAGCATGACAATGACCCTCAGCAGAAGGCCAAGTTGACCCCCTAGTGGTTACAGCAGAAAAAGGTGCACTTCATGCAAGACGACCAAAGACTTTGCATGACCTGGAGGCAATTTGCCAAGATGAATGGGCAGCTATACCACCTGCAAAAATGTGGGGCTTCATAGACAACTATTACAAAAGACTGCACACTGTCATTGATGCTAAAGGGGGCAATACACAGTATTAAGAACTAAGGGTATGCAGACTTTTGAACAGGGGTCAGTTCATTATTTTCTTTGTTTCCATGTTTTGTTTTATGATTGTGCTGTTCTGTTATGACCTACAGCTGAATGTGAATCCCATAAGAAATAAAATATGTGTTTTGCATGCTCACTCGTTTTTTCTTCAGATATGGTACATATATTACCAATTATCCAGGGGTATGCAAACTTTTGAGCACAACTGTACATCATCTTGCTGTGGTAATCTGTTTACATCACATTGCCTTTACCTGAAAGTGGGCAGAATGATCTCAGTGCAGGCCAACTGATACAGTAGTTTTTATTAATAATGATGTATTCCTTGTCATGAACCCACTCTCAGAAGGTGTCCATGAGGGAGTTTGGACTCCTGTACAATCAGTGAAACAGGAAAAATAAACACCCCCATTGACATGACCTATTATGAGTTTCGTGTTTCCCCTATATTCATAACAAAGCTCCAATATTATGTATGTAAATACACAGTGCTCTCCACAGTTACTGGTTCCCTTGGTATAGATGAGCAAAAGAGGCCATAAAGAATGTTATTAAATGTTAATCAGCTTGATCATACACTAAAAACATTACAGAGAAAAATGGTTGACCTTCATAAATTAGGCAAATTGTTACATGCAAGGCTACATGCCTAAAAAAAACCCATCTCCACTATTAGGACAATATTTAAGAAGTTTTAATTTAGTTGAGCTGTGATGAACCAGACTTTTTAAAAAGTCCACAGAAGAGACCTTATACAGTTGTTCCCTCGCAAAGCCCAGCCCCTAATTCTAATCCTAAACCTAATATTAATATTTTACCTAAACCTTAATCTTAAACCTCATAGAAGTCCAGCAAAATGTAATTTACTTGATATGCTCTTATCCACACCCACACACAGGCACGCACCACAGAACAGGTAAGTATAGGACCCGCCCCATACATTAGTTTAAGAAGTACTCCTGCAAATTACTTCTGAAGCACCAGCCGAAGCAAAAAATTAAAGCTAACTAAATTGGATTCAGACAACCACAGAATTGTAACTTCGGCTGGAAACCATCAAAGTTGTATAGTTATTTAGTAAGTCTAGCTGTAGATTAAACTATTTATTTGTTTTCTTGAAGAGGCGGACGGATGAAGAGGATTTGATTTATCTTAATGATGTAGTTGGAATCTGTCGACAATATCCGATAAGGACTGATAAGGACAAAATAAAGGTAAGCTATTTAAATTGTTAATATTTTCGCGTTATATGTATCGTGTAACCTGTGTTTTTTATATAGTTAAGACCTTTTATTATACCCTTCTTAAAGTGCGGAAAATCTTGAACAATAAATGAATAAAACAATGACAACGCGTAGGTATTTCTCGTTAGGCTAATTTTATATTGGTTATGGAGTTTCTATCTTTTTACCAAACTGTCGCTATACTATATTAACAGAGATGTAGATACACTTTATAGTTTTATGTCCGTTGCTCAAATTTGAATACGTTTAAATAAAACCGCATTGTCCCAACCTTTATTTTAAAAAATAGGCTACACACAATATTTATTGATATCTTTCCAATGGTCAATAGAAGTCTCTTAAAGTACGATACGATTGTTTTAATAAAAATCTACAGCAGTATGACATGACATCGCTTTTTACTGCTCCAGTTGAGTTGTAACCAGTTTATCGGGGGTTTGTGATTATTTGCCTATATAACACGGCTAAACGCTGCGTCTACCGTACAGATCTACGATGTTAGCATTCTTAAAGTTGCCTTCTCTTTAGGGATTCACTGGACAATCACCCGGACTTCACTGTGTACTGTTGCCTAACTGGTTGAATGAGTTTCATGCATTATAAATCCAAAGTCCCTTGCTGTTTATAAATGCAGATTTAAGAACCACCTAATCATGTATACTTTTTAGTGGGATACTCAGGTGGTTCACGCGAAGGGGAGAACCACCTTTGTAAGACACCTAAAATAAATTCCAATGTAATTCAACAAAATAGTAAAGTGGCCAATAATTGGGGACGGTTGCCGATAATAGGGGGTCGTATTTTTTTGCGACAACACTAATCACTTACTGAAAATATTAATTTCCATTAATGACATGCTAGCCAACATTTGCATGTCACTAATAATCATCAGGAACACAGTTGCAAAACTGCGTGTTTGTTTGGGTTTTAAGTTAACGTATTGCAACGTATTCTGTTCAGAGGAAGGGAGATCCGGTTGTTACATGTTTCTTTTTTTTAATTATGATCAATTTTTCAATGACTTTATTACGAGATGAATGGGCTAATGACTAAATCTGTTTTTGAAATGATTCAGAATGATTCAGAGAAATCTCGCTTAGAAACAGAATGATCTGTATATATTCATTTCCTATAAACTATAGTTGACAAAATATTTTGGCAACATAGTACAGCCGTTTTTGTGACTTTTGTTGGTGTTGGATGGATGAAGACGGAGTGGACTTTAATTTCTTTATTTAGATAGAATTTAAGTCATATTAGATCAGTGTCTAACACAAATTATGAGACAGGAATACTTTTAGCCAACCTTGACCAAAATAACCTTATTGTGATAGATTTTACACCTATTGTTACTCTAAAAATACATGATGAAAATATGTTTTGGGGAGTATTCCCAGACCCCCCAAAACGAGGCTTAGCCCCCCTCCATGATTTTCTTGTGAGGTCCCTGATGTCATCCTTCTCTCTCCACTCCCAGTAACACCTACTGATGGCTGGATTTTTCCAACAACTGCGACTTTTACTCTGGAAAAATGGCCTTGGTGTCATCAGACAACCAGTAAGTTAATAAATCTACTTGTTTATTGTGAAAGCTATTCCCATTTGATCTGTTCATTATCTGAATTCTACTCTGATGATTAAATGAGGGGCATTTGTGACATTTTAAACATGGACCCTTGAGAGAAATTAAAACGACATTCATTCAGAAATGGGCATTTCTCTAAAATATAATATAACTTATGTACTGCGTTCTCTCCATCAGGGCTGGACAGTGGCCCTTCTGGTCTGGCCGCTGGTCATTTTCATCATTCTGGCAATCACCCGCTCCCAGTTCCCTCCTAAAACCATGAACACATGTAAGTAAAAGAGCGTTTCTAGAGAATGTATGGGGCAGGTCCTGTTTATGACAATGCATAATTACTTGAAGAACTATTCACACTTTTGTTTTTTACTCCTTAAGATTAAAGTGTACATTAGTCTATGGTAATAAACTTACACATTGAATACACTTAGTTATTCATACACTAATTTATATGTGTAAGGGTGTATACGGTTACTATACTCTAGTTAACTGAAATCATCTTCAGGTTGAATGTTTGTTCCTGGATATCTTTTCAAATTACTTAATGCAAGGAATGAATTGGTTTGCGTGTTTTTATCCACCCTGATGTCAAACTGTAGAGAGATAGTTAGAGAATGTTCAAGGAACTTTCTGCTGCAATGATGGCTTGTTGTTGCTGACTTGGAAAGCATATTTCACAGCCTGTTAATTTAAAACCCAGTTGATTTAATACCCAGAATTAGAATCACCTTGATTCACTAATCAATACAAATTGTAATTGATGTAATTTTGCTACTAGTTGTAGACACAATTGTGAGACAGAATGCACATCTACAAATACTTAACAATCAGTTATATACAAATACCTGTAGGTGGTGAACATTTCAGGTATATTCGGGTAATACAAGATCGTGAGATAAACACTACCATTGAAAAGTTTGGGGTCACTTAGAAATGTCCTTGTTTTTTTTTAGTAGACAGAAAATCACATTTCTGACTGGAATATCTACATAAGTGTACAGATATGGAATACCTACATACTGTAATTGTACAGAGGCCCATTATCAGCAACAATCAGTCCTTTGTTCCAATGGCACGTTGTGTTTGCTAATTCAAGTTTATCATTTTAAAAGGCTAGGTGATCATTAGAAAACCCTTTTGCAATTGTGTTAGCACAGTTGAAAACTGTTGTACTGATTAAAGAAGTAATAAAACTGTCCATCTTTAGAATAGTTGAGTATCTAGAGCATCAGCAATTGTGGGTTAGATTACAGGCTCAATATGGCCAGAAACAAAGAACTTACTTCTGAAACCCACCAGTCTATTCTTGTTCTGAGAAATTAAGCCTATTCCATGTGAGTAATTGCCAAGAAACTGAACATCTTGTACAACATTGTGTAGTACGTCCTTCACAGAACAGTGCAAACTGTTTCTAACCAGAATGGAAAGAGGAGTGGGAGGCCCTGACTCCGGGATGCTGGTGTTTTTTTCCAGTCTTCCTCTGTCCAGTGTCTGTGTTCTTTTACCCATCTTAATCTTTACTTTTTATTGGCCAGTCTGAGATATGGCGTTTTCTGCCTAGACGTCCAGTCTGGGATATGGCGTTTTCTGCCTAGACGTCCAGTCTGAGATATGGCGTTTTCTGCCTAGACGTCCAGTCTGAGATATGGCGTCTCTGCCTAGATGTCCAGTCTGAGATATGGCATCTCTGCCTAGACGTCCAGTCTGAGATATGGCGTTTTCTGCCTAGACGTCCAGTCTGAGATATGGCGTCTCTGCCTAGACGTCCAGTCTGAGATATGGCGTCTCTGCCTAGACGTCCAGTCTGAGATATGGCGTCTCTGCCTAGACGTCCAGTCTGAGATATGGCGTCTCTGCCTAGACGTCCAGTCTGAGA
>JACXGI010001974.1:0-19305 GCA_016801175.1 Esox masquinongy | reverse complement strand
CCAGTCTGAGATATGGCGTCTCTGCCTAGACGTCCAGTCTGAGATGTGGCGTCTCTGCCTACACGTCCAGTCTGAGATATGGCGTCTCTGCCTAGACGTCCAGTCTGAGATATGGCGTCTCTGTCTAGACATCCAGCATCTCTGGAGTTGCCACTTCACTGTTGACGTTGACACTGGTGTTTTGTGGGTACTATTTAATGAAGCTGCCAGTTGAGGACCTGTCATTCATCTGTTTTTCAAACTAGACACTTGTGTATTTGTCCTCTTGCTCAGTTGTGAAGCAGCTACAACAGTCATTTACAACATTAACAATGTCTGCACTGTTTTTCTGATCAATTTGATGTTATTTTAATGGAAAAATAAAATTGAAATCCAGGAAATTGCTAAGTGGCCCTAAAATTTTGCACGGTAGTGTAAGTGGTTGTTCATATTTACACTATCAGTATAGTACTTATTGATACAGGGAGACGGACAGAGTTTGAGGGAAGTATAGTGCAGCTATTTAGCTTACAAGTCGGAAGAGACTTGATGTGGTGAGCATCATCTTAGGGACAGATGGCCAGTTGTTGATGGCCTCAGCATGGGGAAAGAAACTATTAATTTACATGACATCTGAATGGTGGCATAGCATGGCTACTTTATCCAGTTGCTAAATTATTTGAAATGACTGCCAAATGCAGACTTAATGGATCTGTTGAAAAGTAATGCACTAGAAATAGGGTGGAATTTAGGATGTAACCAAGATGATGTCTCGCCATAGGGTCCTCACTACTGTGATGTTGCTAATAAACGCTTGCACCAGATGATTTGAAGTCGTGGTCTATTGCTTCCTATGTTGTGATGTGCGGGTGTTCCAAATAATTTTATGTAACTGAGGTTAAATTTAGTTATACTAATGTTATATGGAGCAAAAGATGCAGGAGCCATACTTGAGATAGTTCAAGGTAAATGTTTAAGGATCATCTAGTAGGTTTACAAGGTCATTGCGAGTGATACATTGCTATACTTTGTCTTAAATATTTTCCCTGTTTGTACGCCAATTCCCCTGCCAATTTCTGCATCATTAATGTGAAATATCTTACTAATCATATATCCTATTTTCATTATTATGATTATTATGATTGTTCTTATTTTAGGCTTTAATATTCATTTAAATAGGTAAGAGGTCAATATCTTTGATATTGCTTTGTCATGTTTGTGTAACCTTTCATGTGATTAAACAGAAGTAACGTGTTGGGCAACCTTTCACCTTTAATATACAATTAATTATTATTGATATTATTATTGATAAGTGAATCTTGTCACCATTCTGAAATGTTTTTTTAAGGAATGGTAGCATTGCAAAACAAATATGTCAAGATTTGTTTTAAGTACGGGACACAGTAAGCCTAAAAACAATCAGTAATTGAGCCCATGTACTATATATGTTTCCAGTTGTCACCCAATGTCACTAGCCTTGCGTAAGGAAGAATGCTGTTTTACCAAACCAGTACCGATACATTTCGGCACGCCCAGAGACACATCCACTGTTTGAATGTTGTTTCATTTCTGTCATTGTCGTTGTTGTCTGTCTGACACATCTCCATAAGAGGCCATATGCTTTATGTTAGGCCATCATTCTAAAGAATGTGTTCTTAATTGACTTGCCTTGTTAAATAAATCTTAAATAAAGTAGAAATTTAAAAAAGTACACATTTTATTACTCAGGCTTTCCTATGAAATTCCAGTGGAAAAGTACTGCAAATACTTTTGAGATACACTACTGTGAAAGGAAATAATGCTGTAATGTAAAGTGATGTTAATGATCATTATTTGTATTTGTCTATATTTATCAGGCTATGTGGCCCCAAGGAACCTTCCGAGTGCAGGATTCTTCCCTTTCCTCCAGACTCTAATGTGTAACACAGACAGCTCCTGCCGCAGCAAGTCTCGCCTGTTTACGAAGAGCGTGAATAGGACCAGAAGGGCAACCTGGACAAAACACGACGCTAAGAGGTAGACTGTCCTCACAAACCTGAGTGGCTTTGTTATAGTGCACTTTTCCAGATGCCTCAAATAACTTTATATAGTAAGGGAGGAATGTCACCACATTGTCCATTGGGCACTCTCAATAAAACATTATTCTGATCTGGAAACACTTTGCTGCTGTGGTCCCTATATTCCATCACAGGTAGATATTGGGATGTTGATTTTACAGTCTCATGGATAGAGTCCGTGTATGGGATGAGGAAAAAGGCTGATTTTGATTTCAAAGCAGAAATGTCCTGAGTTACATATCACCTACAGGTTATACAAGTTATAGTCAGATGTTAAACCTATACATTCTCCATTTGGTGAAAAAATATTTATGTTTTTCCATAAAAATGCACTTGTAATTTTTGCCAGTAATTGTGAAATTGCTTCTTATGAACCTTTGAAACATAGAATCGTCATTGAAATACAAAAATATAACACTCCTCAATTTGAGGACACAACTTGCAGCCCTGTAAATAAAAAAATGATATTGATCACATACATTTTAAACAGCCCCCTTTGCCAGCATTGATGATTATTTTAACCATCACTTGTTAGATTGTAATGATCAGTTGGCCTATTAGGGATTGGCTTTCAGGTGTTTCTTATGGCCACAGATAAGAGGATATCCCATTCCTGTTCATTAGTTTTACATAATATAATAGTTATAATATAATATAATGTAGTGGTTAGAGACGCAGTCTGACAGAGAACACTGCGTAACAAAATCGGCCAGGGCCAACAACAACATTTTGCTAAATTTTAGCTCACTGTATTCTAACAAACCTTTAGTTGGGTTTTCATCTAATTTTATTATTCTACTCAAATAAAATGACTGTTGGTTTCGGATATGCCTGGATTAACAACCGGTTGTTCTCATTTTATATGAAAAGGTTTGGTGACATTATACAGAGAAAGGGTTGTTTTGTACACTTGGGTATGTTGCATTTTTAAAGTTCCCACGCAATATCAGCTGTGAATCCACTGTTATGCTTGTTGACTTTTAGTTATGCCTCCTTAGTGTTATTGAGCATAAAAACACCATTCCATAAGGGTGCAAAGATTTGGAGAACCTGTTTGGGTATCCCTTCATCTGCTTACGGCTGACAGATTGCTTCGACAAGCCTCATCCTTTGTAGTTTCTGTCTTCTACTGTGTGGTTTGGTCACTTCTTCCACTGATTATCGGTTGTCATTATGGTTGTCATTGAAATGCAGTAATGGTAGTTTTCTGCTGGAAAGGACTTAAACATTTGATCTGGAATGGTGTAACTATTTTAGTTAAACATTAGTAACTAACTGTTTTGGAGATCTGTTTTCTTAGCAGAAATCTGTACTAATGGATTCAACATGCTGAATTCTAACCACTTACATGGTGTTAAAATTGGTAACACTAATTATAACACAGATATAGGCAATTAATTACAAAAGAAATACACTGTTTAAAAAAACTGAGGGATCACTTAAATTACACATCGGGTCTCGATGAAGGAAATATATTAAAGATCAAAATCTATGCCATACATTGTATAATTTGTTGAGAACAATATGATGTAACAACGGTCAATGGACACCAAAATCACCAAACGATTGAGGGCTGGATTCAAACTCCGAAAATCAAAGTAAACAATTGAAATCACAGGCTATTCCAACTTGCGTGAATTTCATCACGGCAACTCATAATGTGACTCAGTTGTGTTTATGGCCCCCACATGCCTGTATGCACTCCCGACAACATCTGGGCATGTTCCTGATGAGACGGCGAATGGTGTCCTGAGGAATCTCATCCCAGACCTGGATCAGGGCATCAGTGAGCTCCTGGAATACCAATCGAGCTGCATGGTGCTGCTGTGAGCACAGGTCCCACTAGAGGACACACCCTTATGGAGTCTTTCTGACAGTTTGGTCAGAAACATGCACACCAGTAGCCTGCTGGAGATCATTTTGTAGGGCTGTGGCAGTGCTCCTCCTGTTCCTTCTCACACAAAGGAGCAGATACTGGTCCTGCTGCTGGGTTGATGCCCTTCTACAGCCCTGTCCAGCTCTCCTTGTGTAATGGCCCATCTTCTGGTATCGCCTCCATGCTCTTGAGACTGTACTGGGAGACACACGTATGAATACGATGGCACGTATGAATGTGCCATGCTGGACTACCTGTGCAACCTGAATGGGCTGCAGTTACCGCCTCATGCTACCAGTAGTGACAAGGACACTAGCAAAATACAAAACTTGTGAAGAATCAGTCAGGAAGGATAAGAAGAGAGCAATTGCCTGTGGCCACCACCTGCAAAACCATTCCCTTTTTGGGGGTTGTCTTGCTGTTGCCTCTCCAGTGCACCTGTTGTCACTTTCATTTGCACCAATGCAGTGACATTGATTCACAATCACTTATGCTTCTTAACTGGATAGATTGATATCCCTGAAGTTAAATTGATTTGGTGTTATACTGTGATGATTACGTGTTCCCTCAATTTTTTGGAGCAGCGTAAATTATAATGTTATTCGACAACTGTTAAGCAGGAGAATCCTGGCTGGGATGGCTGCAACGGAAACTCTGTGGTGCAGCAGATCTGGTCCAGTTTAGTTGAGAAGCACATCTGGTGTAGGCTCAAAGATGACCGTTGAGGTGGGAGCACATGGCACTTGGGATCATATTTGAGAAGAAATCTTGTGAATTATGGTTCGTTCAGATTGATGCATGCATCCCAGTAGGAGGTGTAGTCTGCATCCATGATGATGTAATCAGCTCTTTTCTGTCCCCCAGGGATCCCAAAAAATGTTTGTCCCACAATCCATTTAGAAAAATAATGGGCGACCACACCATTAAATGTCATAGAAAGTTTGGACAGTATCTGAAGTACGCTTGGGTTAGCCCCGCATTTGATGACTGGTTTAGTTCTGCACGTTACACTTGGACAACATATTTCACAGACATTCAGCTGTAAAGAGGTCATTTTTCCAGACTGTTGACTTTTATTTTAGTAGCCTACGTGAATTTCTTTTTTCGGCTCTGTTCTTTGGAATTGTCATTCCAAACAAGAAGTGGTTAAAAGTATAAACACATCCGGGGCCAGAAGTTGTCGCCTCTCTCTACCTATCTATTGGCATAATAACTCTGTCATCGTACTTTCTATCTCCTTTACTCCCCCTCTGTCTATTTATAACAGGGTATCCCTGCTGCCCCCTGGTATCTCTCTGCTGAACGTCGGGATGGGTGGTAGTGTACGAAGTATGCTGGAGGAGACTGCTGATGAACCTCAGTTCATGGACCTCTGGGACAAGTTTCTAAGTAGGTACCTTCAGCAACCATAGTCTGGTCCCAGTTTGTTTTTGTACTCTTTCACACTCCGAAGCTGTAATTGTCAAGCCAACATTATTTTGGCGTTACAATGAATTACAAGGAGTTGACATGATACTGACAACAGACTGGCTGTGAGGTTAGATGTGTCATGGGAAAGTCTGAAAACCTACAGGCTACCCGAAAATAAGTAAGACTGTGGATTTGTTCCCCTTATAGTCCACACACTCAGAAATAGAAGTACTGGTGTGTACTTAAAAGGGTACAAATGCTTGTTGCTGGGGGATACCTTTTTGAGAGACAATTGTGTACCCTTTAATGTTCTTTCTTTTGTTTTAATTGACTTTGCGCCATTTCTGTTAGTCAAAAGGTGCTCTTCAGTCCCCATAAAGACCAAAATTGTACTTTTGAGGGAACATTCTTCAAAAGTGTACCTATAAGTACAGAACTGTTCGTATTTCGTACTTCCATTTTTGAGTGTGTATGTTAACAATAAATTATGTTATGAATAGTAACAGACTGTACTGTATATTTATTTAGAACCGTAATATTTTCCAGATGCCAGCCACCAAGGCAAACTAAAGAACATGTCACTCATGGAAGGATTTAACAACACTCTACTAGGACACAAGGTGCGTTTGATAGCAATCCGAAATGGATATTTTTTCAAATCTGACCCCAACCACTGGGGAGCCCATGGCTGCTAGGGGAGAGAGGGCCCCAAATTAAATTTGGCTTAGGGCCTCCTAAAGGCTACAATCTTTTCTGTTGTAGGAAGTTAATTGGTATAACTAGTTCTCTAGTCACCACCAATACACCACTAATAGTGGGTTCATTTTCAAATGTAACAAAAGTAGTGTGTGTGTTAGAATATTTAGCTGGGTGCGGTGTGTAGGCGGTTTAATGGAATTTAGAAATTTTATTTTTTACAGTGATTCTTTTAGAAGGTGTGTTGTAATGAGCTGTTGAGCAATTCAAACCTAAATTAGATTGTTGTATTGAGCTGTTTCTTCTATGGACTGGAATCTGTCTGGTTGCCGGGTTTTTCCATATCTGTCAATTTTTGATATGTAAAGTAAAATGTAATGTTAAACACCTTACACATTAACAGCCTTGAATCTGTCCATATACCTACTGTATGTACCATCCTCACCTCTGCAGGAGAATCTGGATGCGATGCTGGGGTCAGTGAACATGTTGAAAAGGTCATTTTGTTCCTTCTCCCTGACGACCCTTAACATGACCTGCATGTCAGACCCTCTCACCTATGGCCTGGCTACATTCTGCAAGTCCAACGACACTCTGCTGGAGGTTTCACTGCTCACCATCAACCAGGTGTGTATTCAGGCTTGCATAGTAATAGATTACAAATACATCTCTAGTTTTGAATAGAGCATTTTAGAAATCTTTGGTGGTAGTTGAAGTAGTTTTTTAATGTTTTTCATTATTATGTTACTGATACTTTGGAATACATTATCTATCTGTAATTAATGGACTAAATTGTGTAAGGAACTTGTCCAACCCTATGTGTGTGAGAGAGTGAGTACACCCTCATTAACAAGAATCTAAAATTTGATCCTAAAGTCATACAGCTGCTTGTCCCAGGTTTGGTACACTGTAAATTAATAATTTGTACCTTTATTAAATCATTGTGCTGCTGCTCATACATTATATTTTACACAAGTCCACAGGTAAATTTTGGTCTTTATAGGGTATAACCACAGTGACAAAGTCATGTTTCTTGTATGTACAGGGATATGTGTCTCACCATTCTGTTCAAAGGATGCTGCCAGCTATAGTAAACAAGAATGCTAATGAGCTAATGAGTGCAATGACTGGACATTCATAGGAACAACATGCTAGCTGTTATTGTACACTTCCAGTCATTCCTATTACACGCAGACACGGAAATAGTATTAAACATGTTCATCTGACTCTGCAGTAGTGCTTAGTTGTCCAAATCCTAAACTATCTCCAAATTATTTTTATTTCTTTGGACTTTCACTCAGCTTTTTCCCCAATTTCGTGACATCCATTTCGACCCTACTTCATTTCAGCAACTCCCAACAGATTTGGGACAGTCCGAGATGTCTTTCGAAGCGTATCATGCTGTTCTTGTTCTTTTATGCTGATCGCACAATCAGGAAATCTAGACTGTAGGCAAACATATTTGTTTCCAACCCCCCAAAACCCTGGATAGCGCTGGCCAATTCCAACCATGATGTTACAGCTGTGTCATTCAGACCCTCTCCCTTAAGCAAACAAAAGCAGACAAGGATAGGTTTTAATCGATTATCTCTGGTTTTAAAAGGACTTGACCATGTTCGCCGGTTTCCCTCAGGTGCTGACGGAGATGTTCATGAAAGACCCGGCACAGGCCCTGACCACGGTCGGCACAGCGGTGGTGGTGTTTGAGAGGCTGCAGAGTGAAACTTCACTGTGGGAAGGGCTGCTGAGCCTGCCACGCCTCTTGATGACGTCCACCGGCGATAACACCCTGGATCAGGTGCTCAGCGAGGGAGAGAGTCTGCTGGATACCATTAACAGGTACAATACAGTAAGATATGAGATATGGTTCAATACCACTGAATACAATCGAATTCAATGAGTCTACTTAGGCGTTTCGACACGAATTCAATGAGTCTTCGTAGGCGTTTTGACACACTGCCACCTTTTTTTTTTCATGCAGGCAATCTCGACAATCTGGTTTGTCAGCTGTGTCATGAACCATAGTGGCACTTGAGAGATAAAATGTTTTAACAGCAGTTGGAAGGATGATAATGCAAAAATATGTGTATATTGTAAATGATCATTTAATTAAATGTGAAGAATAACAGTCCCTTTGCATGTGTGTGTGTGTGTGTTTAAGAGTGCCTGTGTTCATGTTCACATAGTTTAATGAGTGTAATGTTTTCTTGTCTGTGTGCATGAGAGAGAGGGTTCACGTGCCATGGACTCACACAGCCCACATTAAATGAGTAAATGATAATCAGGTATCTGTTTTGTCCTCTTTTTTCTACAGGACTTTGACTGCCCTCAAAACCAGGTTTCCAGAGGCAAATCTCTCTACTGTCTCCATGGTGAACCCTGCTATTGTCGGAGGCATAAACCTGCTTCAGTACATAAGGAACTGGCATGGCAAAGGTACACATTGACATTGAGTACATGTTGACCTTACATAAAAATGCTAAAAAAATAATAATATATATATACAGCTCTGGAAAAAATTAAGAGACCACTGCACTGTATATATATGTGTGTGTGTGTGTGTGTGTGTGTGTGTGTGTGTGTGTGTGTATACACACGCATCCATTATTCAGATACTTGGCAGAATTTGAATTTCTGTTTGAAAAGGAATTACAGAGTTATAGATGTTACTTTTTGTCATAAAGATATTGTACTTGTTTCAGGAGATGAGCAGCAAAGGTTATGTCTTCAAGACTATAATGCTGTGGGTTTTACATTTCAACACCATTGTACACACCTTAACAAGTTTGTTCTCTTCTCTCATTTCATCAAATGTATTTTTTCAAAATAGAAGTAAAATGTATTTAGCATTTCTCTAATTGAAACATTTTAATAATTTTGACTCTTAAACCAGGCTGACAAGAATGAGCCTTCACTCCAAGTGGAAACCTAGGTTTGGGAGATTGATTTTGTGATTATGTTGTAATAGGTAATGGCAAAGCTGTGCATTACTCAGCTAACCCACAACAGCGTTACAATTTTACAAGTAACAGTGTTAAAATATTAGAACGTACCAATATAGAAATTGGTGCTTGGGTGCACAAGACATCTAAGATGGTGTTTGTGGAAGATTTTTGGTAGTCTTAACTGATGTGGCTGCAATTTCTCAGAACTTTCTTATTTGCTAATGAAGTCCAAGATCGACGTATTCTTCCACCAGGTCCTACATGCATTTAGGCAAAAATTCTAGTGACTATGATTAAAATATGACAAACCATCGTCTTTTACTTGATGTTATCACCAGTAGATGACACTATCATCCCAATGTCCCTCTAAGGAAACCCTCTATTGTTTCACCATACAATGGTATTATGATCCAGGTAAAGACATAATGTAATGGCTTAAATTAACATGAAAAAATAATGAAATTAATTTTAGATTTGTTGGTTTTGGATGGAAATAACAAGTTATAATAAAAAAAATGCAGGAAACTGCAAAACCAGATAATTCAAGCTCAGCTTGTGTAACGTGCCTCTGACATTTGTATGTACATATTCTTAAAAGGATTTTCCAAACCTCGCCTGCCCAGACGTTTCTCATATTTGTTTTAAGCCCAAACTGGCACTGCTAAATGAATTAGTCAAAGACTTGATGATAAGTTGTCTAATTGAATTAGGTGCAGTTTACAGTTAAACCAAATATGTTAAACATTTCGGGAGGCCCTGAGAAAATTTTGAAAACCATGCTGGACAGGAAAACCCATCAAAGAATGTCTTTCTTTTATGCCCTTACATGTCAATGATAGTTGTTGAATTGTATTCCAAAAACCTTTAACAATTATGTTTTGCCCAGATGTTTACATCACCCTTGATGATGTCATCACGCTGCCACCCAACACTTCTTCACCAGATGTAGCAATGGTCACCACCCTCAAGCAGGTCAGGATACCACTAGACCAGGTAAGCGTCCCTTCCCTAGCTCACCTAGACAAAATGCTTACAGTTCTTCCCTAGACTCCGTCGGAGTGGTTGGGATAATCCAGAATTAAAATTTTGGTTAGACCTTGGGTTAACAAATAAAGATCTTAATTAGAATTCCTGTTATTTACTAAAACACAGGATGACTGATTTGATTTTGTTTGAATCCAAATAGTTTTCTTAAAAGATGATACTATAGCTCTTAAGAAATATTAGTAATATTTCTTATGGGACAATCAAGGTATTATTATAAATTACACGTATATAAACTGGATCCCTTTCCTTAACTGACCTTAGGCTGTGTCATTGACAATGGACAAAGCTCTCCTGCATTCCTACATATGTTCTGGAAACATCAGTGTTGGACTTCAAGAAGCATGTAATGGAGAATTAGAGCATATCCTGGGTTGGATTAGTCCGGACAAGGTTGCCCAACAGGTATGTGTGTGTGGGTGGATACATGTTATGACATCAGTGAATTGATGAGTGGACAGTAGCAGAAAACAAAGTGATGGTGGTGAATGGGTTGCAACTCTATTATTATCTCCCTGTATAGCGTCACAACCCTTTTGGCTGCTATTCTATTCTCTGTTGTTCAAAGACATTAGGACAATATGGAATTTCACTGTCTTTCTCACTCTCTATTATTCCCTTCTTCAAGCATATTGTTTAAGCAACAAAGAAAACACACAGATGTTTATCAATTAGGGTTTCCTTGGTAACATTATTGCCTCAACCGCATAACAGAGCACCAGGGAGTGACATCTACCAAGCAGTATTACTGTTTTCATTACAGTATCAATAAGTATAAATGTGTATGCATTCGCAACTCTTCTGGATAAGAGAGTCTGCTAAAGGATGTAAATGTACATACATGTAATATTTATCACTGGATTTAGAATGTCAGCTTACTTTGATGTTGAATTGACCAAACCCTGATCTTAACCTTTCCTCTTTTCTCTCCAACATTCCCATTTTCAGAAAGCTAAGAGGTCACAAATGGCCTTATCTGTTTGTCAGTTGTTTCTGTATTACACATCCTGTACACGAAGTGAAACCAAACTGTGTGAGTTGCTTTGTTTCCCTCTTCAGACACTCCTAGCCTGGAGTAAATATGCTGCTCAGGATGATGTGGCTTTCTCCAGAGGTCTGATCCACAGCCTGACAGGACTGTTGGTGGCCCCTGACGACCAGGTCCCACCCAGCAACAACAGGTTTCAGCGTAGCAGTGACTCCCATCCTCAGACCATCAAGGAAGAGCTGTGCGTAAATCCTTTTTTTCCCATTGTGTAGCTCTGGTAATAAATAAAAGTACTGTACATGAAGGTGTTCATCAAAGAACACTATATCCATTTTCAGAAATCAATTTTTTATTTTGAAATAACATTTATGTAAATAAAGAGATTGGTATGTTTTTTACCAGATGAAATGGGGTTGCTGAATTTAAAACCTGTATTGCCTTGAAATACATCGGTAAATGGGGGGACGAACATGAATAGTTGGTGTATAGCTTTTTGTAAATAAACAAATCAAATTTTAAATCAAAATCAGGATTGTCTATAAAGTCTGTGATAAAGTATATTGCCAGGCAGAGTCACTAACTCCTTTATGTAGGATATTTTCTTGCATGGGTAATCTGAAACGTTTGTGTTTGCAGGTTCTTGAGTGTGGGCTCACTAGCAGTGGAGCTTCTGAAGGGCCTTCCTGGCTGGGACTACGTTCAGTTGGCCCTCACCGCTGGTCATGCGACCATGCAGCTGGGCACCACCGGCTTGGACACTGTAGCGGGTGTGTATAGTAGTGTATGACCGCTGCATCTACATACAATATAGTGTAGATCAAGGATTCACAACCCTCTTCCACATGATCATCTCTCCTCAAATGGGCAAGCGAAATCACTAATTTCCTGGTTGCCAATGTTCAGTTCACTCAATTTCTGTTCAAGCAAGAAAACAAGCCCGGAATAGTGTATGGAATCATTGTGCCATCTAAATAGCATTTTAAAAAATATCTAGTTTTGAACGCTTTGGTGAGTTGGTCAACAAAAAGCGAAAGTGGGCTATAAGGAAAAAGTTATATTTTCGGTAAAGCCCATTTGGAATGGGGCGGGGTGCCCCATAGATTGGAAATCCCTGCTGTACACTGCGTGCACAATTATTGGGCAAGTGATTATTCTGATCATATTATTATTTCTATGCACATTTTCCAACTCCAAACCATATAAACAATGAATGCTCATTGGATTGAATCATTTTCAGGTGATATGTATTTGTGTAATGAGGGAGGGTGTGGCAACAGTGAATAACACCTTATATCAAGTTGTGCATAGTTATTAGGCAGCTTCATGACCTCAGGTAAAATGGGCCAAGAAAGAGATTTAACTGACACTGAAAAGTCATGAATTGTAAAATGCCTTTCAGACGGATGCAACACTCTTGAAACAGCTAAACTATTGAGGCGTGACCACCGGACACTCAAACGTTTTGTTGCGAATAGTCAACTGGGGTGCAAAAAATGCATGGAGAAGAAAAGACGCAAATTAACTGCAAAAGACTTGAGAAGAATTAAACGTGAAGCTACCAGGAACCCATTATCCTCCAGTGCCACCATATTCCAGAACTGCAACCTACCTGGATTGTCCAGAAGTACAAGGTGTCAAGTGCTCAGAGACATGGCCAACGTCAAGAAGGCTGAAAGAAGACCACCACTGAATAAGATTCACATGTTGAAGCGTATAGATTGGGCAAAGAAATACCTGAAGACAGATTTTTCAAAGGTTTTATGGACAGATGAAATGAGAGTGACTCTTGATGGACGAGATGGATGGGCCTGTGGTCATCACTAATGGACACAGGACACCACTTTGAGTCAGGCACCAACAAGGTGGAGGAGGGGTACTGGTATGAGCTGCTATCATTAAGGATGAGGTAGTTGGACCGTTTCGGGTTGAAGATGGACTGAAACTCAACTCCCATACCTTCTGCCAGTTTCTGGAAGATACTTCCTTCAAGCAGTGCTACAGGAAGAAGTCCTCAGCATTCAAGAAGGCCATATTCTTTATGCAGGACAATGCTGCATCACATGCATCCAAGTACTCCACTTCTTGGCTAGCAAGCAAGTGCCGCAAAGATGCCTGAATAATGACCTGGCCCCCTTCCTTACCTGATTTAAATCCTATTGAGAACTTGTGGACCCTTCTCAAACGTGAGATTTACAGTCAGGGATGACAGTACACCTCTTTGAACAGCATTTAGGAGGCTGTGGTTGCTGTTTCAGCGAAAGTTCATCGTGAAGAGATCAAGAAACTGACAGACTGCATGGATGGAAGTTATGGCACTTATGGCAGTTATTGAAAAGAAGGGTGGCTATATCGGTCACTGAAGGACGGAAATATTTATATCGGTCACTGAAGGGCAGAAATGTTATTTATTTGTCATTTTGTGTTACTTATTTGTTGCACTTACTCTAAAAATTGAGAATAAACAAGTGAGTTGGAGAAATTATTTTTGTAATTTAGTTGCCTAATAATTTGGCACACTAATTGTTGCCTAATAATTGTGCACACTTATGTATTCCCCTGAGAAAGATCAAATCTCACTTTTTCTTTGTTAAACATTCTGGTCTGAGGTTCAATTATATTTTGCATTGACTGAGTGCATTGTGTCTGTTTAACAATAAAATAAATCTTAAGGGATACGATTTGCCTAATAACTGTGTACGCTGTGTATATATACTGGAAATATATACTTTTCTTGTGCCAGTTACACACTTTTGTATTTAATTGAGCATTTCTCTGGTTTCTGTTTGCTTTCCGACACAGAGATGTTGGGGAAAGTGTCAACAGACGCCCATACCTTCCAGGACACTTTCACCTCTCTGATGTCCAACCAGGCAATGGCTGACAACTTCACCGGACAGGTCGTGAACTCAGTTGTGAAGACCATCATGAAGGTGACCGCACTGGCTTTCATTAAAAATACATGCTGGCATATACGGCTTATAGGATTGAAGCGCTAAGTGTTAATGGAATTGATGTGGTGTTTTTGTTTTAAATAGGTCATAATTCTTAGTTGCCATTCATTAATGCATTTATTCCTTGTTTTTTTTCATTAGGTACTAATGGCTCAGAGACAAGTGGGTTGTGAAGATTTGCTTGAGGAGTGGTCGTGGGTTTTTTCTCTTAGCTCCATGGACCTCAGACTGTGGAACATCCTCTTCTGCTCAAGTAACAACTCTCGTCTCCAAGATGCCCTGGTGGCTGAGTGGAGTCCTGTGATTATCAAAGTAAATTAAGAATTTTATTCTTAAGTCTTTATTTTAATTAAGTCTTTATTTATTCCAAATATTAGTCAAATGCACCCTGAATGCATAAAAGTCATGCCCTCTTGGCCAGTTCACCCTTCAGAATGAGGTCCATTGACCATAAAGACCTCAGACCCAATACTGTTTTATTCCATGTAGGTCATTTGCATTCATTGGAATTCAATTTTCTGGTACAATTCAATGAAGCCAAACTGTCATATGTTGGACTAAGGGGCACTGGCCCAGCAGATGCAGTCTAGAAAGGAAGTTTTTTCTTTCTTACAGAAACCTGTTTTCTGATATTTTGAGAAGTTAAATGAATGTAAATAATTTGTGTAAGGATATTAATACATTTCAGGAATTATTTGATGTTATATTGTAATGCATGTATATTAATCTTTCTTTTATGTATGTTTTTAATTTCCTTCAACATCTAAGGCGACTGAACTAATAAACATAGTTCAGGGCAATACCACGGCCAATATCACCCTCCCTATGATCCTTGCTGAGTGGCATGCACTTACTGCCTCCTCTGCCAGTGCTGAAGAGACATTGGCAAACTTCACTAATCTTATGGATGCTGACTATTGGATGGGCTGGGTACCCGAGGACATTAATGCTGTGAACTGGACACAGATCCTAATGAAACGGTCAGTGTAAATATCTTAAAGAATGCTAGTTTGCTTGAACTTTGGTCCAATATATTAATATATCCAATATATATTATAAGTAGAAATTGATGTGTGGCTTTGTTCTTCTTTTCTAAAGGTCAAATGTACCTTTTATTTATCTGCATTAAACCATAGTGTAATGTAGAGGATTGTGTATACTTGAGAAGAAAATAGAATTCTATTCACTGTGTTACCCGTGAATTAGTGTAGTATTGGAGAACACAGTCAATATGCAGGAATGGAACAAATAATTAGTGCAAGTTTAGCTACATGAGGATGTTTTTTTCAATGAATATGTAGGATATTTACATGTGTATAATAACTTGGTTGTCATTAACCTCACCCACCCTTGTGTATGTGTCTCTCAGGGTTTTGGATGTGTTCATTACAATGGGCTCTCAGCTCCAGAACAGTCCACTATGGCCATCAGTGGAGTCGTACTTCCATATAGCCCACTGGATCATGAACTATCAGTCCAACATTACTGCTCCACCAAACTGTGAGTCAGGCACGCAAACACCAAAACAATCAGACCCACATACACTGTTTGTTCTTGTCCACTTGAATGAATGAACCAATGAACTAACGATATTCGGACCAAAAATATGTATTTCCCAATAAATATTTTATTATATTTCAAACTATCTGTCTGATAGAACTCAATGCACTCAGATGTCCTGATAGGCTGTGTTTTGAATTTTGTGCCCCAGGGCTCGGTACCTGGTCCCCTCTTACTCCATATTTATATATGAATTTGTTTTACAACAGGTACAATTGATCCTAACACATATGGTCCTGTTTGCAAGACTGGGTTTACCTGGCCAAAGTTTGTCTCAACATCCACTGCTCTGATGCAGGAGTTTTCAGCTAATCCTGCTTCACTGTTGAAGTAAGTGACCTCACAAGGCAGAATAGAATGTGTCTATAGGCGTAGAGTGTTTTTTTTTTATCCTTAATGTTGATTGGTTGAAAGCTGTGATATTTTGGATTATATACTGTGAGAATGACATAACATTTTTTTCTGTTCTTATGGCTTTGGAATTCAGTTTTATAGTAGCAATTAGAGAGTTTGTGGAATATTGCCAATACACCACTGCTAAGTGCTCTATCCAGGCATTGAACATTTTATTGTGCATAAGAACAGCCCTTAGCTGTGGTATATTGGTCATATACTGCACTCAGTCATGCCTTATTGCTTTTATACATTCAACGTGCCAAATGGCACCCTATTCCCTAGCTATTACATTACATGGACCCATTTACAATATAATAGGGTGCCATTTGGAGCGCAGTGATGTACTCTAATCTATATCTTTTGAACATTATTACTTAACATAGACTCCTTTACACAGGCATGTCCAGGGATTGTTGTCTTTCCTAGAGGCCGTCTATGGAAACAATGCCACAGGCACCGTCACTCAGCTACTCAGCTCTGGGCTGGTCCCAGGGGATGGCCCCCTCCCAGCTCTCCTGGAGAACCTGATCGCTAACCTAAACAGGAAATACACACTTATCTCCAACGTCACATCCCTGGAAGAGTTCAGCACCAATCACCAGTTGCCTTTCTCCTTTCTGGGTGAGATGTTAGAGGCTCTGGGTCTGGATCCTCTGAAAGGCCTGTGGATCCAGGGAGATGGAGCCCAGGCCCTCAACACCACATCTGTGATGACTATTGCCCTGGAGGTAGCTTAAGAAATTATTAATTTCTTCCAGCAATAGGAACAAAGGCATTTGTTATATTTCATAAGTAATACTTGTAATATGTACAGTATTTTACTGAAGCTATAGCCAAAAACATTTTGTTGGTTTCACAGACACAGAATTTGCGAGGATTTCCAGGACTAGTTGTAAAATATTTTGTGGAAAATGCATGTAATAGGTTTTCTTATTTCTTAAGTTTTTTCAAAATTCAAAAGTTAGGTAGCAATTAACTTTGCATTTACCTTTGCTTTACTGTCTGATTTTCTTAACATCTATGTTTTTATTTTTATTGCAATGTAATTTAATTCAGATTTATGAAAGCAGTTATAACGTTGAAAGATCATATGCATATTACAAGGTATACTGCATTTAATCTAAATGTAATCTTCACAGGTGGTCAGGAACACTCAGCATCTTGTCACCAGGCTCCCCATTGACAACAGCAACACACCAGACCTGGCCAGACTAGAAGCTCTGCTGATGCAATGGCTGTCTGTTGCCCAGGGGAACCTGACACATCCGCTGTCTTTCAGAATGGGAGACACTCAGGACTCTGGCTCTTTGAACGCCTCCTCCCTGGTGTTCCTCAAACAGCTGCTTCATCCTCTCACCAACCAGACCTCAGCCGGCATCACCGACAACATTCTGTGGGCCATGGACATGCTGAAGACTTTGCTCGATGCTCCAGATGGTGACCCGACACCTATTCTCCTGGGCTATGTGATCCAGCTAAAGGAATTAATGGTCTCGACCCTACACCTACACAGGTATGAGCAGCTCATGCCACCAAATGGGAACCTCACCACAGCTCAGGTGACAGAACTGCACCTAGTTGTGTTGGACCTCTTCCAGCTCCTCTCCAACTCATCCGTCCAGCAGCTTAGCCAGGCTGGGCGGCAGGCTACGCTTCAGGTCCTACTGCAGAGACTTGCCGCCCTGCTACCCCGACAGCTCCAACCCCAGTACCTGGAGATGGCCCGCCACTTCCAGGCTGTGACGGAGAGCTGGGTGTCCTGTACTGGGGCAGGCCACAACTGCACGGCTGAAGTCCCACAGGTTTGTCTATTTCCATGTTTTTTTGATCTCCTACACTGTTGAAGCCAAGGGTTCCCAAACATTTTTACTTCTTGACCCACCAATTAAGGTGTTTTTTGAGTCATGGTCTGCTGTAAGAGTTTGATGGGAAAAAATACAATACAAAAATAGAGTGATAATTCCAACGTCTTCAAAACATGTTTTGAATATGGCCTCTTGGAAATGGCTATGGCAATTTTTAGGGATGTACTGTATCTTTATCTTTGCTGTGTGTTTAATGAACAATTTTTTAATGCCATCCTGGAACCTACATAGACCTATGCTGGGAACCACAAGTGGTACTCAGTCCACAGTTTGGAGAACTCCTGGTTTAAATCCCTACTCATTACTACAGGTGTTCCAGATCCTTAGAGGGGCGGTTGAGGCTCTGCTCGCAGCCAATGGGGACTACGTTTTCAACGGGGGCCCAGCTAACACCAGCATGCCGAGTCAGGATTCTATAAACGTGACGGTCAACCTGCTCGCTCTCCTCTTCGCCTGGCATGATGCTGACATATCTCATAACATGTCCGCCATGCCAGAGTTTGTCCTCAAGATTGTGCCACAGACTGGCCACTTCCTCCAGCAGATCATTTTCACACCCAACATCAGTGTTTCCTCTATTCGGCAAGCTATGCTACAGTCCAATCTTACCCTGGGGGAACTAGAGAAGATTGCTGCCCTGGCAAGAGCCACCAACGCACCATCTCACCTGGCTAGTGTATTGCGTGTCATCAACGTGCAAACGTGTCTGGAGCCCCAGCCCAACAAACCCTTCAGCCCGGCACAGTGTGCAATGGAGCTGAGTCAGAGCATCACCGGTTTTATCCTGGCACTCCCCTTGCCTCCAGGAAGTCATTCCAACTATACTGCACTCATCTCTCTTCTGCCGATCCTGGTCAGACACTCTGTGAGTATTGACGTTCCTGCCGGTTCAGGCCCAAGCCCACTTTTACTATCAACCAAGGCCATCACAACCACCATAACCAGCATCAGGAAGAATTTGCAGCATCTCAACCTGTCGTCTGTGGAGCTCATCAGCAACGAGCTCCATGTGCTTGAAATTTTGATCCAACTGGCTGCCACTAAACATTCTCCAGTCTACACACTTAACTCCACTGACCCACTAATGCAGGATCCGATTAATGCTCAGATGGTATATTTGGAGATAGCAGAGTGGTACCTCATAAAGCTAAAGAATGTGACCGGCTACAGCACCTTCTCAGAACTTCTGGAACCTTTCTTCCAAATGGCAGAGATGCAGCTGTCTCTCCAACTCTCTCAGGCTGAAATTACCACCCTTATAAGCAAAGAGGTTGAACACTTAATAAGAAGTATCCAGTACCCCATCAATGGAACAGAATTAAGTACTATTGGCCAATCGGTCACCAGGATAGTGAAGGAGAACCTGGAGCTGTTAAAGTTAAACATTGCCTACCAAGCGACTATGGGGAATCAAAACCAAACCTTGATAAATGAGGTAGATGCCATGATCAGTAATGAGCTCCCTGTGCTTGAGGGTTTGGTCAAACTGGCCACCTCTGAACAGTCTCCAGTCTACGCACTCAATTCCACTGACCAAC
>JACXGI010001973.1:24518-81567 GCA_016801175.1 Esox masquinongy | reverse complement strand
TGTTCATACTTTTCAGTTGGCCAACATTTCTAAAAATCCTTTTTTTGTATTGGTCTTAAGTAATATTCTAATTTTCGGAGATACTGAATTTGGGATTTTCATTAGTTGTCAGTTTTAATCATCACAATTAAATGAAATAAACATTTGAAATATATCAGTCTGTGTGTAATGAATGAATATAATATCCAAGTTTCACTTTCTGAATGGAATTACTGAAATAAATCAACTTTTTGATGATATTCTAATTATATGACCAGCACCTGTATATATATATATATGTGTGTGTGTGTATATACACACACTACACACACACACACATATACACTGAAACTCACAAAATAGAAATAACATATCCAAAGGAATTGCAGCTACACATAAGTCTGTGAGATAGCACCACAAACACACAAACTCACACCAAATATCCAGCCAGCAGTGCAAACTCCGTATCAGTACACGCTTGTGTTTGGGTGAACCCTTGTAAATGTGCAATAATCTTACTCAGACTGCAGTATACTGGATGTTCAGTTTGAATTCCCATAGGGATTAGGGTTATGGCTAGTAGCAATATTATTCCACTCTAACTCTGCACAAGCACTGCACAACTGCCCCATTCACACACCGAGCCCTATACATAAGTGAAACATTCTTAGAAGTAAAGGTGTCTGGAAGAAACCTTTGGATTTGCAGACTGGCAGAACCTCTCTGGGTTCAGAAGGAAACCCTCAACTAACTGAAGACACAGACATGAACTACTGACCACCCTAGACTCCCTGAACTTTAGGGGTTCCTTGAGGACCTGTAGTCGTTCCTTAAGGATCTCTTGAGACCTCTACTTTCTTGATTCACCTCTGATTCCAAGAGCGCACAGATGGTTCACATCGCAGTACTCCGACATGCCGTTTGAGCACTGCTATAGGGTTAAAGTTTGTAAAAGCACACCCATATTACCAGCAGCCTAATGACCATCACTTTAACCCAAGAATGACCGTTTAACATTTCATATTCAGACACTATGTAAGTATTACAGTATCATTATATTGAAGTGTGTTTATGTATCCTGTCTTAAGATAAGACTTGTGTGGTTATTTTTGTAATATGGTGTTTACAGTATATTTTCACTAGAGTAGTTTAGATGTTTATTTTGAATAAATATTGTTACTTTAAAGTGGGTGTAAATGCTTGACCAATTTTCACATAGAAAGCCCTTTAGTACTGCTTAAAAGGAACAATTCATTTATGACAAGGCAGCACTGAAAATAACCCTTGATACTATATATTATTGAGGGTGATTCCTGATATCTTTGACTGTGATCCTGGAGAATTGAACCCTAACACACAAACCACTACTATCAAGGAACATTGTGACACTTCTGTTATTAATATCATTCCAAGCCAATTGCTGTTTTCAATCAATTTTAAAGATTCATCCTGGGATCTTAAGCAAACCAAATTTGCATGATAAAATATTATATCATACAAAATTGGTGGCATGATACACAAAAAACTCATTTTGGTTCGTTAGCAACAGTAAGTTTTAGACCGATATGATAAAACAACTCCGGAATGCATCTTTAGGTGTGATATTTAATGTTAAAATGGATGTAATATCTACAATCTGTTAAAAGGAAAACTGAAATCTTATGAAATGCCTCTTTATCCCAACAACTATAATAGTCATGGTGATGTGTATCCTCCAACCACTGTTAGTAGACCCGTATTGCCTTGATCAACCTATATCTCCCAACATACCTAAAAATGTAAAGCACAAAGTCAGTATGAAATCAAGATCTACAGTTTTAGATTCTTAGATGCTCAATGCAGTCAAGTGATTCAATATTGCCTGTTGTTCCAAATAATAAAAACACATTAAAACATGTCTGTTTCTTTATGCCTATTACATGGAGTTCAGTGTGTGTGTGTGGTTCCTCAGTCTGCTGGGTCCTGGCTCAGTGAAGGGCTGTTTGGTGCTGGTTCAAGACATGTACCCTGTGGCCCGGCTGGTATGAAGCCCAGAACACACATCTTACAGCCTTAGCCCTGGTAAAGCACCCAATGCACACATCTCTCTCTTTGGCTGTCTCTTCGTCCCTCTGTATTCAATTTCAATTGAACGGGCTTTATTAGCATGTGCGACATTTGTTTACATTGCCAAAGCAAGTGGAAAGTAAGAAAGATATAATAAATAACATGAGTAATTATGTCTATTTTCCTCTGTGAGTCTACATCTCTCTGTCTCTAACTTTCTCTACCACCTCACTGCCACCCCCTCACCCACACCCCATTAATTATAATACCCAATAATGCCATCCACCCCTGGCGGCTGCCATAACGCCTGTGTAACTGAAACGGATGGCCATGGTTTGGCATCCAGCTCCTCTCTCTCTAAAACTCCAAGTGACATGACAAGTTCACCCCGCACTCGATTCTGCTGAAGCTCATGGCCCAAGAGGTTGTTAAGCCATCTAGTGGTCTTTGCCCCTAAAGAATACACTGTAGGCCTTCGTGCCCCCCTTCACCATCTCTCCGAGTTTCTATCTATGGTGATAGTAATTATACCGTCGTTTACTCTGCCCGCAATTCTCTCCAGAGGTGTTGTAGCCTTACTCGAGGACCAAGGACCATATCCATTGCCCTCATCTCCTCCTCTCAGCCTAAAGATAAAACAATGTTTTAATTGCCTCATCTCGTTAGGACAGCACTGACTTATGGGACAGCAAAAAGCGGAGGGGCGGAGTGATCAGAAGAGAGTGAGAGAGGGAAGGAAAGAAACGGGCTGGCGCCCGGTCGTAAAGCAGCTGCAGCGGCAAGCAGCACTTCGCTCCGAGCGCTTTTCCTTTCCGTCTCTCCGTCTTTCTCTCCTCCCTCCCTCGCTCTTCTCCTCCCCACGCCTTTTCCTCTTTCCTACCACCAGGGCATGATCGGATTTGACAAGCGCGCCGCTGTCATCTTGAGTTTGTCCAATTTGAAATGCTAATTAATGAACTCGCGGCCACTTTGGGTTTCGTTTCACTCGTCGCTGTTGTTGTTCTTGTTTGTCTTTGCTGTTTGTCTTCTATTTGTCATTTACTTCACATTTGTCCTTTTCCGCTCTGCTCCATCAAAGCTCCAGTCTCCAAGTATGCGTCTGTGAGGCAGAGATAGCGGTCTGATATCATTGTATTAAGGTCAGAGGTCCACAAGGAACGAAAGATTCTCTGGTTACAGCCCGCAGATGAGCGGGAGGCCAAGGGTGATCAGCTAGTATCAGATGATTCTGTCTCTCGTCTTCTCTGTCATTATAATTGAGTATGATTTCTGTCACCATAAAACGGGAGAGGCGAATGAAAGATTTACACGTAGAAATAGAGAGAAAAAGAAGAGGGAGAGGGAGGTTTAGATAGAAAGGGCTTACCCTACCGCCTTTAACTATATTGCCAGCAGGTGGCGCTCGCAGCTTACGTCAACCGTAGCATCGTATCTGATCCGTCTGTCAGAGCCGGAGCCATCCAGCCTCGCCTTTCTCATTTACCCATTTCTGGGATCTTGGAACACTGCCAATCAGAATGGAAATAGATGTAGAACTAATCTATGTCACGGCTGTCTTAATCCACTAATACAGTGATGAAATCATTTAATCACAAATCATCATCTCCTCTCTACTGCTGTCCTGCTAAACTCTACTGTTGCAATAAAATGTTTTTTTTAAAAGATAAAATTCATAGGAGCCTCTCTGTGTGATTAAGAGAAGATTTAAGCTCTGACAGACAGAGAGCTCCTAGCCTAGCTTTCCCTGTTTGATGCCGTGTGATGGGTTTTGTTAGCACCCGGGACAGAACATTGGGTGTCAGTTGTAGAGATGACATTATATCAACATTATCCCTGTCTCACACGTGTTATCTCCCTAAACAGAGTTTTAGGGAGTTTTAACTACAGCGCTGCTTAAGGGCTTAAGGATGGAGAGATGCCGGTAATGGATGGATAGAGAGATAGCGATCACTTGTCTCTACACTCACACTAAAGGCTACTGTGGTTTGTGTGGCACAACATAGACCAGTCAAAATAATACTGAGATTCTGTTCACTTCAGGTCTTATGATAAAGGTCTACCGTAAACAGTTTCTTTCTGTTTAATCAAGGTCAAAACGCAATATTGTTGTTGGGGGAATCTGCAATAAGACTTTTTGCAATAAGAATGATTTCGCATTCGTTATAACGGTGAATGATTAGGAATGGGTGCTTGCGTGTTCCCCCGGTCAGTGCCTCACATCCAGGCCAAAAAGCTTCCTGTTCCATCCCTTCGCTTCATCCCTCTCTTCATCAACACAAAGAAGTAACAGGTCAGTGATCAGGGGATCCAGATTTGTTCCATGTCTTATGTTGTGTGACATAAAAAAATGATATAAAAATGATAAACGCATAAAATGGATAACGCACTATTTCTGTCCTTGGTCTGAACCAATGGGATCCTTGATTATTTGCTTTTCCAACAAGTCATGATAAACTGGCATTAGTGTTTTATTGTGTGTGTCTGTGTGTGTATGTGTATGTGTGTGTGTGTGTGTGTGTGTGTGTAAGAGTGTGAGAGACGCGGCCTGATGGTGAGTAATGTTCTCCAGGCCTGGCAGCTGGCACTGCTCTGTCTCCCTGCAGGTGGGAATGAGTCACTGGCTTTACACACACACACACACACACACACACACACACACCATTCTGTTAGAAGACAAGCCACCCAGAGCCTCTGACCACCTCAGCCTTTCTGCAAGCCAGCCAGCCAGAGCAAGGTCTTAGCAGCCAACTGGCCAATGGGCACCAAGACAATCAACACTGCATACCAGCACAGCACAGGAATAAGGTGCTTCTACTCTCTCTCTCTTTCAATCTTTTTCCATTTTCTCTAATTCACTATTTTCCTTCTCTCTTTCTCTCTGTTCTTTCTCGCCAGAGTTCTATTTTTGTCTTTAAAGTCTTTCACCCTCTCGATCTTGGCCCTTCTCACACTCTCTGTCGTCTTTCAATATTTTCTCTGTCTCTCACTCAGTCATGTCTTCTAGGCTCTTGAGTCATGTTTAATGGGCTGTGAGTTCCACTGTACCACTCCAGCTTCAACACCAGAAACCAGCAAGCTCTTAATCAATGTTCTAAAGAGATGACTTCACTCATGATGGATTGATCCATCAATAGAAAACAGTCTACCTTATTTCTTTAATAGCAGACATATGGGTGTGTTTGTGTGAATTGGGGGGTCGGGGGGAGGTCATTACCACAGTTTACATGGGTTCGGCAGCTTATTCCCTGCAAGTGCTTATAAAAGAGTTAAATACTGTAATTGGAGTTCACTCTCAGCTGTGCTGAGATTCCCAAGAGAGGGAACACTACTCGACATGCGCATGTACACACACGCACACACAAACACTGCTATCTCATCCTCAGTGTTTTAAAGGACTCTAGCAGGGAGGAAGACCGCTCACACAGTGGTTCCTCTTTCCGTATTCCACATCTGTTCTCTGTAGAGTCGAAGGTTTACTCTTTACATGAGAACAGACATCAGTAGTCTCCGATCTCTCACTGCAACTGTGGTCCACTGCAGCCTGCTGAGAGGAAGGTCTATAGAGTTCACTTAGGGGGCCTTCCAAATGGCACCTCATTCCCTTCATTATAGTATACTACCTTTGAGCCGATTCACCCTTTAGGAAAATTTCTAGGAAATATAGTGCCATTTATAGAATAGGGCCTTGCTGTTTTTTGGGGGTTACTGACTTAGTTGGCTAGTGAGATTTGTCATGATTCACCTTTAGCTACTATCAACTTAAGAACATTGGTTGGAAAGCCAAAGCGACACTCCATTTGTGTAGAAGGAAGCTGCTTTGCTTAAGTCTCTGAATGCACTCAAAGAATATTATGTGTACTTGTTGAACATTCTATTGCATTGTTGGAGCTATTATCTTAAGCATTAGCCTACACCAGCAAAGTCCCACTAGAATCCTTGCAAATTCGTATACACAACCATTTCAGCTTCATGTTTGTTTTCACCCTTATTTTACAAGTTACGACCTAGTTTACAGCAAGGATCTCTCTTCCCAATTAGAGTTAACTGCCTTGTTCAGGAACATAACAACATATTGTTTTAGCTTGCTGATTCTGGGATTCGATCTTGCAACCTTTTGATTACTGGTGTATGTGTACTGTGTGAGGTCCCTACACCCATCACATCAATTTTGCACAATGCCCAGGGGCAGTTCAGGGACTCTGAGGTACTTTTCCCTTTTATCTCCACGCAACTTCTGTCCTCGTCATCGACATCCTCTCCTGCTCACCTTGTGAACCTTTAGCCTTGTTTACCATCTGTCTCTCTTCAGTCCCACAGAGAAAAACAACACAGTGACAGCTTAGCCGGACAAACAAGAAGACTCTTAGTCATAACATTTGTTTCCGTTAGTTAGTTCAAATGAAATAGCAATGAAACGCCATTTCACAGAACTCGCCTTTACATTGGCTGTGACCTTGTGCGTTCAGCCGGCTCACAGTGAAAGAACCGCCACAGCCGTGCCGCAGACAATGCCAGCTGGATGAAACGTTGTACCTCCGTGTGTTTTTAATAGAGTGTCTGTTCCAAGCTTTGAGGCGAGAGTGTCTGAGAGGAGAAGACAAAGCACCGGGAGTGCGGACAGGGTCAGGGACAAATAGGTATAAAGACTCATCGTTGTGTTCTCTCTTGGCGCCGCAGAGCTATCGAACCTGCTGCCGTACACAGATGCCGACCCATTCATTTTTCTTGCCTCCTGTGACCTGTTCTGATGTTCGAAGACCTGCGTGGTAGGAGGCTGAATAGCAATGGAATCGCTCTGTTCTCATTCTGTTAGCACTAAAAAAATATCAATACATCCTCCACCTTCCCTCCACCTCCTTCCTCCTTCACTAGTTAGATGACCGCACGCTCAAGCATTTTTCTACTTTATAAAAACTTTCTTGATATCCGTTTATTCTCTAGCCTCTTTACCTCTCTCCCTTTCTTTCCTCTTTCTCTCCTCCCTTCCTTCCTCCCTCTCTCTGTCCCTCGCTGTCTTTCGCTCCTACCTCTTTCTCTCTCCTTTCCTTCCGTGTGTCTGTGTTGTCAGCTGAGTTAATCTGCCCCAGTGTCTCTGCTGCTAATCCCCACAGCAGGACGACTCTGTCACTGTGCCTCTCATTTGACTTTTCTGGTGTGACAGTGACTGGAGATGGGGTGGGGACGGACAGCTCCAGCTGGATTGGGAGGGGAGAAGAGGGGAAGAGGAAGGCTGGAGAGGGAAGGAGAAAGAGAGGGATAAAGGAAAGATGAGACCGACAGAGAGAAATGGAGAAGTTAGCAAAGTGAGGAAGGGAGGCAGGGGAGTCGGGGTTTCCTGCTGTATAAATTGGGACCACATACCACCCCTCCATGTCACTAAAAAAACAGAGCTGTCTCCGTTGGAGGATTTATGAATGTGGGCAGAGAGAGAGGGTGTAAGGGGTCGCATCAATGGTTCATTGTGTGTCTGTGTGTGTTGTATCCAGACTACACGTTGTGTGTGTATGTTGTGTGTATGTTGGTGTAAACCGACAAAAAAATTCCAAAACACAATATAGAAAAAAACACATTTGTGTTTTTTTCATCCAAAATGAGTGCTATTATTAAAGTACTTATATATATACACTACTGTTCAAAAGTTTGGGGTCACTTAGAAATTTACTTGGTTTTTAAAGATATGCTACATTTAGGTCCATTAAAATAACATCAAATTGATCAGAAATACAGTGTAGACATTGATAATGTTGTAAATGACTGTTGCAGCAGGAAACAGCTGATTTGCTATGGAATATCTACAGTACATAGACATACAGAGGTCCATTATCCGCAACCATCACTCCTGTGTTCCAGTGGCAGATTGTGTTTGCTAATCCAATTTTATCATTTTGAAATGCTAATTGATCACTAGAAAACCCTTTTGTGATTGTTAGCACAGCTGAAAACTATTGTGCTGATTAAAGAAGCAATAAAACTCACCTTCTTTAGACTAGTTCAGTATCTTCAGCTTTAGCGTTTGTGGGTTTGACTATAGGCTCAAAATGTCCAGAAACAAAGAAATTTCTTCTGAAACTCATCAGTCTATTTTTAGTCTGAGAAATGAAGGCTATTCCATGTGAGAAATTGCCTCATTGGCCAAGAGAAAGATCTCATTGGCCAGTCTGAGATATGGCTTTTTCTTTTCAACTCTGCCAAGGCCAGAGTGTTGCCCGATCACTGTTGACGTTGAGACTGGTGTTTTGCGGGTACTTTTTTATGAAGCTGCCACTTGAGGACCTTTGAGGCATCTGTTTCTCAAACTAGACATTGTAATGTATTTGTCCTCTTGCTCAGTTGTGCCCTGGGGCCTCCCACTCCTCTTTCTATTCTGGTTATAGCCAGTTTGCGCTATGGAATAGCCTTCATTTCTCAGAACAAGAATAGACTGACAAGCTTCAGAAGAAAGTTCACTGTTTCTGGCCATTTTGAGCCTGTAATCGAACCCACAAACGCTAATGCTGAAGATTTTGAACTAGTCTAAAAACGGTCAGTTTGCTTCTTTAATCAGCATAAGTTTTCCATGGTATTAACATTATCACAAAAGGGTTTTCTAATGATCAGTTGGTCTTTTAAAATGATATACTTAAATTAACAAATTTATCATTAACAAACACAACATACCATTGACAAAGTTTATCATTAACAAACACAACATACCATTGGAGCACAGGAGTGATGGTTGCTGATAATGGCCTTTGGTACACCTACAGTATGTAGATATTCCATTGAAAATCAGACATTTCCAGCTACAACAGTCATTTACAACATTAACAATGTCTACACCGTATTTCTGATCAATTTGATGTTATTTTAATGGACAAAAACTATATATATATATATATATATAGTAACTATATATAACATACGTATATATTTATTGTCACAAAAATCTCATGATACTGCAAATTTGAAAATTTCACTGAAAATGTTACAAATCATTCATTTGCATAGTTTGTTATACTAAAAATATATTTGTAATATTTGAGTGTGTAAAATGTAGTAAAGACAGTTTCTTTCTCCACAGGGCTTTCAAGCACAATACTGTCACTATGAAACTATATCTCACTCCAACCAAATGAAACAATCTAGTGATAGATTCTAAAGAAACATGCCTGCCAATTAACAACTGAATGCCATGATTATATGGTGAAAAACAACACACCAATCTCTTTCATGAATTATATAAACAAAAGCAGCGAATTTGTCAAACCTGCTAAAAATTCCTAATTGACATGTGTGGATTTGTGTGTGTGTGTGTGCACATATGTATAAGTGACATGGTAACCAGGGTTAACTGATCCTCGCTCAGATCCGTTTAGTTTGATTAGTTGATCACAGCTTCATATACCCCACAGGAGAATAAAGAACAGCTATTTCCTCCACAAACAGACCAGGACAAAGGAGTCTTTGACAGTAGTGCAGCTCCTCTGAGGGCCCCCCAGTGAACCCCACAGCCCTAGGTTCTGTTAGCGGTGCCCAACGCGACCTGTGTGTGTATTCAAGCGTGTGTGTGCATGGGTATGAGTAGTTTTCAGTGTGTGTTTGTGTGTGTGTGTGTGTGTCTGTGTGTGTGTGTGTGTGTGTGAGTGTGTGTAAGACTGGGACAAGGCAAATACAACATTACTCATAGTGCCCAGAACCTTTGTCTTGGCTAACACTACTCCCCATTGCTGTGTAGAGCAGAGACAAGAAAGATACTCTCCTGAGAAGGTTTATGGTATTAGGGACACCCTAGATGAGAGGTCAACAATAGGCACTTTTTTGGGGGGGTGGGGGGGGTGTTATTTGGTCCCAAAAAAACTTCAAAAAATAACCAAGGATCCAGTTTAAAAAATCTTTCACTTAGAAATCAGCTTTATATAGTCACAAAACATGTACTTAATGCAACTGGTCTCATAGTGAAAGAATGAAAGTGTATGATGTTCATTATCAACAAAAACATTTTAATGAAAATATGCAATTCAAAGGGCAATATGTAGAGATGTTGCAGTTTTGAAGTGTCCATACTATGTATTCAACAGAAATAATTGTGGATGCATACAAAAGCGCATTCTAAAATCCAAAAATTCTATTGGTCAACAGAAGCAGCACACTCAAAAAGAAAAGTTGTGCCCTCTTTCTCCTCCATCCGCATCACTAACAAAATGGGAATAAATCCTCCTAATCAAGCCCAAAACAAACAATGGCAGATAACATATCTAACATTCTTGCATTTAAAATGTTGCTAATTCTAATGTAATGTCATCTAACGTAACATATCGTAGTGAATGTATCCCAGATGTACATATACTATGTAACTTCTACCCCTGTGAGACCGTGAGAAGTGAATTGTTTAAATTGTTTTTGCTGCAATTCGGTGTTGTATTATACAGTCACAGTTAAATAGTTGATAAGGCGGGTTGGACCAATAACGACATGTATCTATGACTGTATTCTGCGATGCGATGTGCCTAAGAACCTCTCTCAGTCTTCCGTATTATTATTGGCCATATAGCACACCTCTTGTGCGTTATTGCTTAATAATAGAAAAGGTTGTTTTGATGCAGGATGTTGATAAGATGAGGATCAAGCCACTCTGTACAGGCCGTCACAGACACGCCTACACCTGTCACCGGTCCATCTGAAAATGAATGACGCGACCATGTCTCAAAGGTATGAAATTGTTGTAATTTTCAATCTCTTTTAAGACAGTTGCTGTGGTCAATTTGCAGTGTACAAATGATACTGTACATTGTAATTATTATTTTTATTTTCTGGCCAACCAACTATCCTCTCAGAAAAACATTGTCGCTCGGCGGGACTGAAGAGTAGAGTGTTACCTGTGGTGTGCTGAAATCAGAGTTACATACAAGAGACACACTTGACCCCTCCTCTTCCACCCCACCTAAAGCCTAAATCTCTGTGAAATGAAGACCATGTGTGTGTTTTAGGCTGGTTATACAGCGGAGGGAGTTAAAGATTGGACATAATGGTACTAACAACACAATTGTTTTATGGTTATTGACTGTAATTGACAATATGTTAATTTTTAATTTAAGGTTTTACATTAAACAATGCAAAAAATCACAGAGGATGTGCTGTGAGTAGTAGATAAAAATGATTTAATATACTTAACTGAATTATGGTGGTTTTCATTTTGTAAATTCCAGTGAATGGGTGTTAGTATGGCCATAACTACAGGCACAGCAGTCACACATGGTCTATTCAGTGACCGGGGTTTGGCCGGACTCCCAGAGACAGAGAGGGAGAGCAGGAAAGATAGGAGAGAAGGGGACAGAGGGAGAAAGAAGAGGGGCAGCTCTTGACTAAAGAAAACAACACATAAGAAATATTTTATTTAAATTTTTCTTATTATTTAGACATGAAATCCTAAGACCAGGCTCTCTATTCACTGGCGCCATGTGGTACAACAATCAACAATCCCCAAATCTAAAATTACATGCAGAGCTTAAAACATATAAACAGCAAATTTATTTGAGACCAGGACATCCAGACATTCTGGAGGTCATCCTAGTAATGAGGAGTACTTTAACTAAAAGCATTTTTGCCCAAATCAGAGAACTCCTGGTGAACACCAAAAAGTAGCCTATGTTAGGAGTGTATCAGATAATCACTTTATCTCCGAGATAGAAGTAAACTGAGGTAGACGGCATGATTTACAGAAACTGTTACATGAACAAATAAATGTTGAGTTTTACAGCAGGTCAGGGAGAGTCAGCCCATTCCAAATGAGTAAAAAAGCTATAATATACGCCAAATGATTTCCCTGGTTTTGTTATCTGGGGGAAAAGCATAAAGGGTCTCTTCTTTTTCTGTCTCTGTCCTTTCTCATGGCTTCTTTCTTTCATGCCTTGCTCTACTTGATCCTTAACCACAATGTGCTGCTTTCTGTTCTGTATCACTGAGTTGCCTACACATCTTCCAGTCTAAATTCCATGTGTGAAACCTTTGTTGTCCTCTCTCCCCTCTCTAGAGGAAGTTAATATAAGAGCTGCAGGTATTCTGTATTAACAATTTGGTTTAATGTACTATCTAGGGAATAGGGTTCACATCGGGACTACGAGATAGTAGGAGATATTTGGGGAACATTTCTGTGAATTTGTTCCTGAGTAGAATCACCAAGAGCTCTGCGATTCTGTCAGTGTCTCTGTGGAAGCCACAATCTGCCAACAACACCCATTTTGGCGGGTCAAAAACCATGAACCGGCGTTAAAGGAACCTAAAAAAATGGTCCAAATGGCATCCAATACTCTTTATATCCTTTATGGGCCCTGGTCAAAAGTAAAATATTATCTAACAAAGCCACTCAATGTAAGAAATAGAGTCCAATTTGGAACACTAACATAATGCAACAGACAAAAGGTTTACCTGCTTACTTCTAAAGGCTTTTTACTTTACCTTTTTACTATTACCTTTCTGTATCAAAACAAAATACACAAGGAACAAGATTTTTTTAAATGATGGCAATGATTATGTCTAAATCGAGTGCCATATCTGCATTATCAAAAGTGTATCGTGTTGAGATTTGTTTTTTCAATGACAGGGATTACTTGAGATACTGAAACTGTGAGATAGATGTACCAGCCCCTCTGCTCCAAATGGCCAGTAAAAGCATGTAGCTTACCTTCATCTCAATGGGGAAAACAGATTTTATATTTTCCAAAGCCGAAGTGAAAAAAGGCCTGTCTGTCTTTCCGGATGTCAGTCTGTCTTCCTGTCTGTCTGTCTGTGTATTTGTGTGTAAATAATGATGTGTTTGTGTATATATAGGTACTGTATTCTGTCCATGTGTTATCCCCTCTGTCCTGGCTCATTCTAAATAAAGCTGTCTTCAGACTGTGAGGCTAGGCTGGTTCTGGTGGCCTGTATTCACATCTATATTAAGACTGATGACTAGGTATTGGGAACAGTGGTTTGTTTAGCTGCAAAATATAGAGGTCCCAAAGGACTGATGTGGTGAGACCTACCTGGAAAACAATGTGAACCAACACACACCCACATACACACACACGTACACTCTCACACAGACACGCACACACACAGTCCGAATACCTCAGCACAACCACCCCGTCTAATCTGACTACTGGAGACTTAGCGTATCAGCGACAGGAAGTCCTACACAGCCACTTCCTCTTGGGTCCAGGGACAATGGCCATTGTCGCCACAGCGACTTGGTTAACTGATACGGTGTGACCTCATCTCCATACGCCCTCGCACGATTGAAGGGCAATAGTGTGTGTGTGTGTGTGTGAATGTGTACATACCATGGAAGGCCAATAAATCGCCTACCTTGAAATTCAGCGAGCAATGACAGATTGACTGGGATGTGGCGCCGCGTAAAACTGAAAAACAAAACAGATAAACAAGAAAAGGTTTCAAAACAGCATTGTTGTCCGAAACTCCAAAAGGCTCATTTGTCTTGACAGGTTGATGCTTATCAGTTGTTTTGAAGGTCTCTGTTTCCAAAATGGCTCTACCATTCTGGTCAAACGCACTGTGGCCATTTAGGGGGCCAGGCTGTTGAGTTTTTATTATCTTGATATATGTGTGTATGTGTGTGTGTCAGAATATCTCTGTCCTCTGTAGTCAGCAGCTGCCTTCAAGAGGAAGCTGCCGGGGATTAAACTCTTCACTCACACAATCTGCCTCTCCATTTCCCCACCTCTCCACCTCCCCACCTCTTCATCTCCCCACACTTGTCAACCTGTATCAGTTTACCCCTTCACTTCAATGCTCCAGCTATCCCTCTCTCCGTCTACCTCCATCTTGTCCATCTCCCCGTCACTACCACTCCATTGCGATGAATCCACGCCTCACACTGCTCCTGCTAGGACCCTGGGTAGATCTCACTAGAGTCAAAGAGAGACCGAGTGTGTGTGTGTGATTCACAGATTCATAAACATTCATGTGTAAGAGGAAGTTGTTTTGACATCGATCATGTGTTTGTTATCTGTGGTACCAAATATACCAGCAATTGTTGCTGTGAGACAAGGCCTGAGAAAGGTTCTTGTTTTAGAAGTGGTGTGCACATTAGACCGCAACATGGAGCCATCGCTTTGCTGACAAAGTCCTAAAACATGTCTGAGCAAGTTTGGCTTTCACAGCGGGCTTGCAGTGCAGATATTCAGGACCTTAGTCTATGTACTGTACATAAGAAGGCTGTACATGGCCTTCAGATTGCAGGCCTCCATAAAACAAAAGCAAAGAGGCAAGCGACGCACTGCTCTGTGTGAGCAGTCACGACTAGCCTTGTAGTGTGTGGAAGAGCTTGCTATCTTGACCCTTGAGTGTCGACACGTGTAACGACCTTGAGTCCTTTTTGAATGTCAATTTGATTTGTGGATTCAAATAAAGCATTTAAAATGTGTGTACACGCGCGTGTGTGTCTGTGTGACTTTGTGGAGTGATTGAGTTTTATCCTGCTGCCACAGAGGATGTGTCATTCTGACTCTTTTGTTCAGTTTAGCGGAGCCTTGTCACTTCGATTCTGTGCGCGCACGCCGCGTGCATGCTATGTGCTTGTGTGTTTCCACCCGCTGTCAGCTTTAGTTATTAGTCACTCAGTCTGTCTCGAGACGCCTTTTTTCGTCAAATAATTTCTAAGTAATAAATCCATAAGCAGACAGATGTAAGCTGGGGACCAAATACACCCATATATTCAACATTTCCTATTAGACATATATCTCTCTGGATGCTTGATGTTAGCTGATGAGAAAGAAGAGCAATCACATCCCCCTCTGTGGAATCCTCCAGAGAATTAACCATTCTCATTCTCCAGACTGTTCAGATAGAGGCTAAGTAATATACAGATTGTCTGTTTTGATCTTTGTACCCTCTTTAAAATCCTAATATTATGTGTGTGGTGTATGTGTTTGGGGGGGAGAGTATATTAAACAAACAAACATTGACTTTTAAAGATCTAGAACAATGTGCATACTCTACTAAGGACAAACGTAGAAATGTTTGACTGATCCCTCCTCCCCCCATAAATAATGGATCTGAACTGAAAACAAAATGAAACTGACAACAAAATAGATGAAACACTATAGTTGTTTATTGCCTGATTTACAGTGGCTTTACCCTCTGACATTGTCACCAGGACTGGCCTTTCCATCTGGAAATCAGTTGGGTCTTAACTTTCTACTGAGAGTAAGTAATAAAATAAACCAGGATCAATTTTAAAATTAGGTTGTACATCTGCCGTTGTTGTTTTATGTCAGTCACTAACATTCACACAATTACCCATGTTAGCTTACCATTTTTAGATTGGTGGCCAGCTATTATAGGCAGTAATCGTGGCCGAATACTGACCAGGAATGTGACCAGGGGCCCCAAACTCTAGAGGGACCCTGATTGATTTTGTTTGTCATTCACATATAATTAACATTTTTTTACATTTTAAATTAACTGCAAAACATTGACTATATTTCCACCCCATTGTTAAGTATGGAGAGTTCAATTCAGTGTGTCATAAAAAAGCTAAATGTTATCTTCACCCCATGGAAAATGGTTATGCAATTCTAATTTTGTGTATAAAGACCTTTAAAACTCCTATTTTTATTTCCACTGTCAAGAGGGGGGTGTCTAAAATGTTTTGCTTGTGGGTGGGGGGCCCCACCCGCTAAATCTTGCTTAGGGCACCAGAAAGACTAGGGGCAGCCCTGAACGTCACAATCACATCAGAGGAAACTAGCATCCAGACGTTATGACCCCTGTTTAGCATTGCTCTGTCCTAATTACACCTACTTTGAAATAAGCGTTTGCATTATTGTAATTAAGTTGCACAATGATACCAAAAGCCTCAATTATACCAGATTATAAATTCATTATTATATTCTCTAATACTGTCCAGCTGTTGTGTTTTGTCTGTTCTGCAAATGAAACAAACTAATCCAGAAATACTGCAACTGGTCATTTGCTAACTTAAATCCTTCTTTAAGCTGCCCAAATCAAAAATGTACTTAAATGTGTCTTTCTGTGTTGACTGGTTGACAAAAAATAATTGCAAAATAAATCATTTTCCATTCTATTCTGATCTATATGTGGGAAGGCAAATAAGTAAACATCTGTAAAGGTAGCAACAGTTCTATGATGAATGACTGAAATGTAATTGTTAATTTATTTGTAATGCTGCTTTCAAAAAGCATTTTTTTTCTCAGTACGAATATTGTTTTGGAACCAGAGGCCTGTCTGCATCTCTTCTGCCTGGATTCTACATCTGGCCTACTTCCGTTTCGCAGACCACACATACACATGCAAGCACGCACATACGCACACACACGCACGTACACGTGCACAGACAAACGCACGCGATGCAGAACACAAAAAGGCAACGCATGCACCCAAAGTAACAAAGTAGTGATGAAGCAGGTGAATTAACTGTCAATTAAATTTTACAAAAAAACAATTAATGATCATATCCATAAAATTAAGTGTGCCCTTTCCTAACCGTATTCAGGAATTAACCCTAACAATATAAAATATATTTTAAGTACAAGCCTACTTGAGAGGTTAAAATAATGGATGGCAGAGTATGTGCACTGTTAGGTTGAAGTGGTCGGTTAGTGGTTGTGGTTTTGGAACAGGACGCACCGCCTTGAACTCCGCTTCCTCCATTTCGCATTGTTTATTTTCCAACTACTTCCTTCATTCTTCTGCTTGGAATAGAACAGACAGATTCGCATTTCCGACTTGTTCACAGATGATAAATTAGTTGTAGCGCACACGAGAAATACGTTAGCAGTTATTCCGGCTCTAAAGCTGTTGAGCTAACATCCACCACGTAAGTGTAATGGTTCTTTCCAACCACTAGAGGTCGGATAAAACTGTCACTGAAATCTGCACTGTATCTTATAAGCAGAATGATTTAAAAATGTCGACTAATTCTCATGCAATGCAGAAAGTTACTTGTTTGACAAGACTTTCCTTTTATAGTTAATAATTGCAATGATATATATAATTTAACTTAAAATACTTATCATGTTTATATAATAATAAAGGTTTTTTTGCTTCGATCATGACTAAATCAAATAAGAAAAAGACTAAGAAAAGGCAGCCACATCCAAGAAAGACAGCAGATGACAAAAGCATCCAGTCCTGACTTTTGTCAGGTAGTGATAAAAATAACTTTCAAGTCCCTGTAACTGGAATGACATTATGAGAATCCAGTGGTCAGAAACTTCAGAACTTAGGGAAGGTATTGTTAAAGCAGGTAACATTGTCATTATGCACGAGCAAACGATTACTTTCATTATATGATGTCGTGTTTTTCTACTCATATGCCAGAATATGATGGCTGATTTAAAGAATCAAGTAGGTCATAATAATGTTTTTGTCACAAGATGGAGAAGATAGAAGGAGCCAATTGGAAGCTGAGGATGATAAAGTGGCCATGTTGGTATGAGGGCTTGATTGGAAATTCAGCAAATAAAACCAGGGTTTACACCACTATTCTTACAATAAGGGCCATGGGATATTTACTGACCACAGAGAGTAAGGACACCTGTTTAATGTCCAATCTCAAAGACACCCTACTGGGGCCAATGTCCCCTTCACTGCTCTGGGGCATCTGGAATCCTTAGAACAGAGCAAGGAGTCAAGTATTGTTAAATCATGGTATTTACCTCGCCAGGATTGTAGTATCGATTCCTACTGGTGGGACAAAAGACCCACTACAAAAAAGTCTACTACAAAAAGTTGGTCTAGAAAAGAGTGTCCTTAAACTGTAAGACGTTCCACTTTTTTCACACAGCTCGGTCAACTACGATTTTAGCCAGGACCAACATCCTTGGAAGAGAATGGTCTTTTGGCTGATGTCCACAATAAGCTTGGACCCACCTGCAAGAGTCACTAGAGATGCGATGTGCCAAGGAATGCTTTGACGCCCCAAAGCTCCTAGAACCCGAGGGAATTTCAAGGACAGTGTGCACTGTCCTTTGGAGCCTCCCGGTCCCAACTGATTTGTTCACAACTTTTGATGGATTTAAATGCAGGTAATGTTATACCAATGCCGTTTTATATACCGTAAATATCTAAGCCTACTTTAACATATTATGCAAATAATTTATTGTAAACAACACATGGGCCTTTAAAAAAACAGGATCAATACTCGGCCTAAAATAAACGGCTGTAGTTCACATCAAATCCTGATTTCCTTAGGGACGAATCATCCATCAATATAGAAAATAGACCAAGACACACATACATTAGCTTCGCACAACACTGGATCAGTGATTGTAAACATGAATATGGAAAACCCAAGCTCGGAGCAACACTGTATACTGAACTGATACTCCTTTGTGAGTAGGCCCAGCCTATAATTGAGGATGGTCTTGTTCGTGTGTAGGGCTAACACTAAGGAATAACAGGCCATGTTCTTTGAACGATAATATCATATTGTATGGTGCCACTTATTATAGTGTGTGTTTGAGTAACTGTTTGTGTTCACGCAAACATGACTGTAGTATGAACATGACTGTAGTAATGAGCCTGTGAGGGACATGGATATATATATATATATATATATATATATATATATATATATATAATATATATATATATATTTGTGAAAACTAAAGAGTGATTGATTCTAGATATTATATACAATACAATATTCCATACATTATTCCATACATTACAATACAATATTCCATACATTACAAACCAACCCTACAAGAAAAACGTCAGGTTGCCACAGGAGGAAAAAACAACTACATATTTAAACATTTTATACAGTTCTGAAACCAAACAAGTATATTAGGTGTGCTTAACATTGCATTCACATTTCTTTTGGACTAGGCTGACGTGAGAATCTATTTTTGCAATTACAAGTTGGCGCCAGGCTTTTAGGCCTATGTGGCCAGTTGGTTTTGATAGACGCAGTATTCAAATGGACCTGTGGATGTTGACCCGTCTGTTTGGGGAGAGACCTCTGCTGTAGCCCCAGCAGGGTGTCATTTGGCCGGGTGTGTGGCATCAGTGGGACACGGGGGGTCTGGAGAAGCGCAGACAGGCTGGGAGACATGGAGGATAAAAGAAAGCCCTATGTATGTCAAAGCTTTGAGAGAAACGTTCTGCTCAGGGTGGTGGGTAGGTGTGTGTGTGTATGTGTGTGTGTGAGTGTGCATGTTTGTTTCTAACAATATCAAAGAAGAGCTGCAAGGGACATGGGTAGACATTTGGCAGGGAATAAGTGTTTCTTTTGAACGAAAGTAAAGGCCTAAAATACATAACTATTTTACATGATCTAATAAAGGAAGTCTGGAAGATCGATGAAACATAAGGTTTCAGTTGTAGACAAAAATGTATTATTACATAAAACATCTGAAACATGCTAAAGATCATAACCTACGTGCAAAGAAATTCCTTGTACAACTTCAAAGGCAGCTATTGAAAAGGATGAGTGTTGTTCGGAAATCTTTCTTAATAGCCTTTTTCTTTTAGACATCCAGCAATTTAAAAATAACATTCTTCTTCTTTGTACTTTTTGGACAACTGTGCATTGTGATAGCTAGTGCAGGCTATGGCTTATTATTAGCTCTGGCTTATTATTAGGATCATGTAAAAGGACACACAAATACTGTATATGCACAAACTGTTGTGCGAGACATCTGCACAAGCTATCACAGTTTTCTGTTGGAAATGTAGTGAAGTTGTGTTAAACGCTGCATATTAAGCTTAAGCATTATTAGCTTAACTGTGCAAACTGAACTGCACTCAAAAAGTTTAGTTATATTCAGGCATTAAAATGAAACAACTCAAGGTTTAGGTTTGGGTAATCATTCTGAGTGGTTAGGTTAAGGGTTAGATTTGGTAAAGGCTTAAAAGCAGAACAAATGGTCTTCCCTCATAGGGCTAATAAAAGGTCTTCCTGTCACTGAACATGTGACCTTTGGAGACAAAATACATGTTTTATGCATGTCCTATTACTTACTTTACGGTAATAGTGCATATCGTTTGCCCCATACTTCAGTCTGAGACCACCATCGCTGAAGTCATTTGTGTTGAGGTCAACAGGAGCCGTGCTGTACAAAGCAAAGTCACCAGCAATTTGATCATTACATTTTATATATGTTAAAAAGCTAATCATGCTGTGGTTCCCAACCCTTTTCAGTTACTGTACCACCGACAGAATTTCTTTTGGCTTGGAGAACCCCTGGAGTACCCCCTGATGTTGATTTCACTACTAAGCCTATGGTGTCATGAGTGTTTTCAAGTACCTCCTGTGGAGAGGCCAAGTACTCCCACCACTGATTTAAACCAACTTACATTATTTATTGCATACATTTTAAGACCTATAGTATTTTACAGTTGTTATTCTAATGTTGTTATAATAGGGGAGATGGACGAGTGAACTGGAAATTAGGTATGATTAGGCCATGATAATTTGACCCTTATTATGAAGATAACTGCCATGGAAATTTTTGTGATCAAAGAAAGTTAGAACACAGCCCATCCAAAAAAATAGGACCCTATGCAGGGTAACCACTGCAACCCTGAAGTTAGTTAAATATTGTGAGATTTTGTCAGCTGCAAAACATGCCCACTAGACACCCAGGGCAATGTCGCCCTCAGGGAAACATGAGCTTATCATCTGGAGCAATAGCCAGCCATAGCATACATTCATTCGCTAATGGTAATTAACACCTGGGAAACTTCTAGACTCACCGAGAAAGTGGACAGGTAAGAGAAAAACTGTCTGTTCACTCCTGAGAAAGAGAGTCAAAACCTAGCTCCTGAGGAGTTAAACTCTGAGCAGAGGAAAGTGAATTCGGAATGACATCCATCTCCATTTATTGCTCTTGACATTTGGGCAGCGCCTCAGCGCACATGCGCAGTGCACGCCGTACTTCGGGCTAGTCGGGGCGTACGTATGCAGCAGAGAGAATGAATAATAAAGTGTGTCAAACCTGACCTACGCGTTCACTTCATTTTAGACATCCCGTTACTTGACACATTTCACCCCCGCCTCATACCTCTCCCCCTTCTCACCTCCCACTCTCCAAAGCCGCGGCGTAGAGGGACATTCTCTAAAAAATGTGGGTTAAACTTCGGAATAAAAAGTGCCTCCGCGTTGCACTTTGCTCCTGTGCTATTTTACATAACTGTGAAGTAATAGGTCTAGGCCTATCTGTTGAACTGCGAAAACGAATTGGACAGTGACTAACATCAGAGTTTTGACAGCTTATGAAGCACATTGTGTATGCCCCAGCCTGTCGCCCTTAGGGAAAAAGCACCTGGAACTGAATGCGCACGCAGGGTAAGAGACATTACAGCAGTCCCTGTAGTTGAGATTAGCCTACAATTTCACTCGGTATCTACCCTACTATTAAGGATATTTAAGTCCCTTGAGTTTTAACCCGCCTCCAATAGGTGACTCTTTTTGTCTTAGACAGTGCCCCTCAACAAATTGACTACTCCTCCCCTCTCTGTCCCCTGCTTTTTGTAATTTGCTCTCGCGTGTCTTGTTTGTGTCTGTGAAGCCGCCCGATGACCAGAGCAGACAGGGATCTCACCTTGTCCCTGATAGACAGACAGACGATAGATTGAGAGAAGAGAGAAAAAGAGAGCTACAGATAAATTACGCGAACACTGCGACGGACCCGACCTCCTTCACCTCACGAGGAAGATATCATCATCATCATCATCATCATCATCATCACTAAGCACCGGTAAGTGACCGCGAGCAGATCGAACTTTAAACATGACAATGTTATTCCGTTATGGCTATTGTATGTCAAGGGGGACTGCTTGTGCTACACCCCTGTTGTGGTTACACCGTTTACAGACAGTACTTGGTGTGCTCCGGGTGCCGCTCGTGTTGTTGTAATAAGCGGTTTTCTCTTCCCCTTAGTGATTCTCGATTGTTTAAAGCCGTTTGGGATTAGAATGAGATCCTTCCAATCCTCAGCTCCTGAACGCTGCCAGTAGATCAACTCTCTAGTGGCTATGCACGTTTTAGAATCAGTAGCCTTTATAGGCTATACACTCCAGTCATAGAAACAGGTCCTTCAAGCGTACCTTAGTTCTATTAATTTAATTTCTCTTCTATTTTGAAACAGATTTATATTTCCAAATAGATACTTAACTTATAAATTAAGTAAAGTACGAAATAACGTAATTTATAACTTGATAAATAGGCAATACAAGCAGGCAACCAGGTGAAAACTTTTCCCTTTGAGTTTTATTCAACCGTTTAATAGTGAATCAAGCACGATTTGAGTTTGGTGTGTTACTTTGATTGACCTAACAAAATGCAAGTTCAAAGTTTTATAAAAGAAAATAATTTGATCAAATCAAGTTTATGATATACTATTTATCTGATTTTAGGCTAGAAACTGTGTGCTTCAAATCCTTAGTGCTGATTGGCTAAAAACCATAGTGTATGTGACTTTAATCCTGAATGCTGATTGGCTGAGAGACGTGGTATATGAGACCTTATAAACCAGGGTTTTGAATCCCGAATGCTGACTGGCTAATAGCCATTGTATATGAGACTATACCAGGGGTATGACATCACATCACAATTTACTGCACCTATTGAGTTGATAACCAGTTGATAAGTGCTGTAAGGCATCTCTGGTGTTTGTGATATATTGCCAATTTACCATGGCTAAGCACTCTATCCAGATACTCCTTGATGCGTCATGCCTAAGAACAGCTCTTTGTAGTGGTATATTGGCCTTATACCAGACCCCCTTGTACCACATGTACCATGGGAGTTTTCCTAAGTGTGTTGGTAATAGGCCTATAACATCGATAAGGCACATTAGGGTATAGACAGATATAATGACATGTCATCATCCCCATAAAACATTGCGGCCAAATTTGAAAGGTGCTATTTACGTTATTTCACCATACATTTTTTCCACAGGGAATTTTAGATCTACTTCAAATAAGGTTTGTGTTTCATGTAGGCTTAAATCACATCTGCGTTGATAACTGTGTAAATATCTATAGGACAAGGTGTATTTGATCAATATCTATGCCCATATTTAGACAACATTTGTTTTGTAGAGTGAATTGATGCAAATATAGTTGACAAATAACGGCTTGTCCTCACGTAATATATACCAGTATCAAGACGCCGAGGCGGGGTAAACCTTAACAAAACACAGACCTTATTTAAAGCGAATCTGAAAATACCCTATTGAAAAAATGAATAGTGATATAAGCCACAGAACCCCTTTCAGATTTTGCTGCAAGGTGTTAAGGATTATTATGCATGAGCTATTTCACTCAGTTGGGGTATATGACCAATACACCATGGTAAAGAACTGTATTTAGGCAATCCACATTTTGTTGCTATCACCTTTTACCCATGACCTCAGCACAGTCGCGCTAAAAAAAGTATTTATTTTACCAAAGTTTCTACAATTGATTTACCTTCTATTTACCATACTCACTTGCTCTAAACGCTAGCCTATCTGCCGCCCGCTAGCCTAACACCCCGTATACCATATTCCTTAATAATACATCCATAATGTGCTACATGTATTTAGCATTTTAATAGACCTAGGATTGCTGTATCTTGTCCTTTGAATTTGTCGCTCCAAACAAGCAGTATCTTTCTCCCCAGCAAGTGAGTAGGATTGTTTCAGCAATGAAAGACATCACCCCCACCCCCCACCACATTTTTTCTTTCTCGTCTTCATCCTCTTATTCTCTCCTAGTCTCTTTCTCCTAAAAATGCCCTAAGAACTCTGGAGTGTCCAGTCAAAGTGTGTGTGTGAGTGTGTTTGTCTGTCCACTCAGATGATTATCACCACAGCATGGCGTCCTGTATTTCTTCAGTTTGGTTGCTCTTGGTGTCTGATCTGGGTATATATGGTTGTCTGATATCTGTATTAAGAGCTGTGTGACGCTGTTGCACTGTCCCCTTGTTTACAAACTCTCTGAGGAATCTGTGACACTGGCCATAAAAGTCATAGTTCTTTCACTAGTGAGAGTTAGTGTTCTGTTACAGACTGTTTTATTTAACTGTGTGTATATATATATGGTTGTCTGTGTAGTCTACAATACACTTCTGTTCCTTACTATGGTCACTGAGCTGTTATTAAGTAGTAAGGCACCAGACGTTGTGGGATATGGCTTGACACAAAGCACGTAGATACAGCCTTTTGCTGGGGTATATTGGCAATATACCAAAATGCCCAGAAACTATTGGTTTATATAACATTATAAACTAATAGTTTTTAGTTTTCATTGATGTGGTATATTCTCTTATAAACCAGGTGTTTTGAATTCTGAATGCTGATTGGCTGATAGCCGTAGTATATGAAACTGTATTCAACGGTTAAGAAATCACATCACTGCTCCAATTGCGTTGATAACCAGTTTATAAGAGCACTAAGGCATATTGGGAGTTTGTGATATATATGGCCAATATGCCATGACTAAGAGCTGTGTCCAGGCACTCCACAATGCGTCATGCCTAAAAACAAGTCTTAGCTGGGATATATTGACCATACACCTCACCCTCTCATGCCTTATTGCTTGCATGTACACAACTATCTGCCAATCAGTGTTTGAACTACCTGATTTATAACTTGTGATATAAACTGTGAAGTGTGATCTTCAGGTGTCCCTGCATCCTTTCAGTCGAGTTCAAATCAAGGCTTTAGATTAATAGTCGCCTGAGTTTGAGTTCCTGGATCAGTTTTTCTTCAAAGACTTGTATGTGTTTTGCTTTGTTTATCCTTCCCTTAATCCTGACCAGTCTGCCAGTCCCTGCTGATGAGAAGCATCCTCATAGCATGATGTTCCCACCACCATGTTTTACTGGTTTCTGACATCACCAAAGACAGCTTGTTGGCTTCTGCAGTACGTCTCAAATTCAAAACTGACATTTAACCATAAAAATGTATACAGTATGTAGCACAATTGATTAGGGTTCCCCAATTTTGTATTTTCTCTGTGAAAGAACATTTGTTTTTCCACATAGATAATCTTTATGGCAAGTTCTATCAAATTGCAGTAGTGGGGAATCAGCAATGTAACCCTCTGATGCTGCGCTGACCCTAGTTTGACCCTGCTCCCTCTGAGAGATTTGCGTGCATAGAGACAGTCCAACAATAACTTCAAGCGATTTATGAACGCAGACAAATCTTAGATATTTGGCATTATTCCCCTTTAAATAAATAACACAACAAACTGTGGAGAAAGTGAAGGGGTCTGAATACTTTCTGGAAGATCAGTAGTGCAGTATTCATAAGTATTAGGACAGAGACGCATGTTGCTTTTCTGGCTCTGTACTGAAGTACTTTTGATTTGAAATCATAAATTGATGATGGGATTAAAGTTCAAACTGATAGCTTCAATTTTAGGGTATTTTCTCCATATTCGATGAACTATTTCCACTGGTACATTAAAATGAAGATAGAAAGCGATGGTTAACTGAGCATTGGCAACTGACCTGGTAGACAAAGGTATATCTCTACACTGGATGACCAAAGAATGTTCACCATAATAAACAAAGAAATAACAAAAAACTGTCAGACAGACCAGGAACACTCTCCAGAAGGTAGGTGTGGATCTGTCAGGATTACCATTCACTGAAGACTTCATCAGCCGAACTACAGAGGCTGGACTGAAAGGTGCAAAAACACAAGTAGCCTCAAAAACAGGATGGCCTAAAAAACACCCAAAAAAATCTTACAGAGTTCTGTAAAAAGGTATTGTGGATAGATGAGAAAAATATTAACATGTACCAGAGTGATGGCAAGAGGAAAGTGTGAAGAGAAAAAAAAGCTACTGGCATACCCACATATTTGTGAAATAAGGTGGAGATGGTTTTTTGGGCATATGTGGCTGCCACTGAAACTGGTTCCGTTGTCTTTATTGGTGAATTGCTTAGGTTGAATTGTAAACTGATAAAGTGTATAGAAATATATTTTCTGCTCAGATACAACCAAATGCCTCAAAGGTCATTGGACAGCACTTTACCTTGTAGCTGGACAATGACCTCAAACATTGGTAAAGCCACCTCACCAGGGAAGAGGCCCAGTGTCTGGTGATGAGTTGCAGACTTCAGTCATTGAAACCAAAAGATTTTTAACCAAGTGCTAAATACGACCATTTAATTGAAAATTGTTAATTTATCAAATACATTTTGGTCCCCAAAAATGGGGGGAATGTTTAAAAAGGGCTGTAATTCCAACATGGTTAACTTTTTATGAATATAAATAACTTGAAATTAAAATAACAGTCTGTACTTTAACCTCTTAGTCAATGTTTAATGAAATCCAATGTGCTGAAGTACAGAGCCAGAAAAACAAAACTCGTTTCACTGTCTAAGTACTTATGGACTGAATTGGATGTATAAACCTACGTCATTTTTTAATATGATGGACAAGAGACAAATTAACAGAATAGGAGACGGGTCGTGAACCCTGGCCTCCCCGGGTCACATAATTGTTTCTTGACAGCCAGACCCCGGGACCTGCTCAACTTATTGTTCCAATATAAATCACACAGTTTATAAAATATTATATTTTCCCTTCTGACATTTCCTTACTGTCATACCAGTGTAGCAGATATGATACCATGTGTGCAGGGCAGCAGCTGTTATTTTGGCCAGTATTGGTAACAGTGACTGTTCTTATCTCCTCGTCAAATCAAGGATTGGTTTCCGACAATGGTCAGGCTGGGAGCACAACACAAACACATGATGTAAACACACACACAGGCATACACAATCACACACACACACACACACACACAGAAATAATATCACACACATGTTAACAGATGAAGCAGGGACAGGAGCGATCTGACAGCCTTGACAGTCAGTGAATGACACAACCTGAATGGAACAGATGAGAATGGCAAAGAACAAACTCAAACGGAACTGAACAGACACACACTGAAGGAAAGCCAGGGTCACGGCAGGGTTAGTGTGGAGACACCAATAATTGTGCCCCCGTGCTGCACTCCTTTTTAACATAATTTAGCACTCATATCCAGAGGGACTCACAGGTGCATTAGGGTTAACTGCTTTGCTCAAGTACAGAATGAATTTGCCGGGGATTCGATCCAATGACATTACTGGTCAGATGCTCTGACTGCTGGGCTATCTGCTGTTGATCACATTGCATGACAGCAAACTGTAAACAAATTCCCGAACATGTGGCGACTCGCGTAGCTCGCCGTACTTTGGCTTCATTCCTTTCTTCTTTTCTTCACCTTGCCACTGAGGAGACATCTCATCTCCCACTTCTCGATCTCTCTCTCTTTCTCTCCATCGTATCTCCTCTTCCCTTCTTTATTGTCACTATTCTCCTTTTTTCCTGTTTGCCTCCCTGCAGAGTGCCTTGGAGCGAGGAGCTGACAGCTGCACAGCTACGCCCACCACCTCTCTTCCCCTCTCTCTCTCACTGTCTCTCCCTCACTGTCTCTCATTCTTTTCCTTTCTCCCTCGTTCCTCTCTCTCTATCTCTCTCTCGCTCTTAGCCAGAAGCCAGCGGGAGAAGCGCAGGCTCCCAGAGCTTTGGACCAAGCTGAATAACGTTTGCCAAGACATATGAATTATAAGACTAATGGGCTTAAGTGGCTTGTCCTAACATTGTCTCCTGTTACCAGCACACAGGCATGCTTAAGAAGAATAACACCAACAGAAAATACCCCCAGTTTCTCTTTGAGGTCAGGATTAGAAATTTAAAAAAGAAACTTTTAACTTTTCCCCATTTTTTCCTATCCGTTTTCTTTTTTTCCCCTCACGGATCCGCAGCGTATTCCATTGTTATCCAATTGAGCGTTATGCCTGCTTAAACTGCAGAGTGGCTTTTCTGTGAGTGAGTTGTTAGAATATCTGTCATTGTAAGCGGGAAGAGCTGCTTAATAATAATAAATTGGGAATTATATATATAATGTATAAAAAAAGATTTACGATTGAATACAAACAGCAATAAAATAAGAGGAAGCAAGGAGGGTTGTGTATGAATTGGGTTAGAGTGGATATCTTTTTACAACTCCATGCGGCCCTTTCGGTGGTGGAATAGGATGATTTTGGACCTCAGCTGTGTCTTCTGTTCAAACAGAGACTCTGTTCATATCTCATTCAGTCTGTTGCTTTTTGAAAAACTCATGACCAATCTATTTCAGACTGCCGGTTCATAGTGTGATTGATGAGGCACAATCGCAGTCTTATGCTATGACTGGAGTCGGAATGGCGGCCTGGTTTGTAAGCCTCCTCTGTTGTCTCTGGTAACTGTTTTTTTTTCAACAGTTTCTTTGTTACCCAGTCATCTCGACTCCCAATGTTGTGATGGCTAATCTGCAATTAAAAACTTGCAACAGCATGTTTGGTGTAGTCGAAGATGGAGAAGTTACCAAATCAGGATTTATTTTCCAGAACTGACCTGGTTGAATGACCATCCATCCACCATTGATGGCTCAGAGCCAATTTGTACCTCTATTTGCTCGATCTCTTTGGTAACCGTTGCTGTGCCGAGACCAGGATAGGAATTTGCTGTTACTTTTTGACCTTCTCAATTAAGATCATCACATGAACCTTGTTACGTTCTAACAACCTATGGACAGCATCTCATGATGTAGGCAAGAAACTGAGAGTGGAACATGTTTTTTAAGTTACCATTCGGTCCGGCTTCCTAAAGCCTCTGCTTACAAATTACCGTCTAACCATACTCCATTTCTTTATACTGTTACGTGCACTAAAAGTTGATTCATGAGATTTTTTTTTCATGTTTTACCTTTCAAATCTGTGAAATTGTTTTTGTCCTTTGTGCATTAACGCCTATAAAATTTGGGGGCCGTTCGCTCAGATCAAACAGAAAAAACAATTTTCATTGTGCCAAAGAAAACAGGGCTTATAAGCCCTTAATAAGCTGAGACTGTCTTTATTGTTATGAAAGTATAGTCATTTTCTCTGGGCTTGTTTACATTATGAAAGAAATACTAGATAGACTTAACTTGGGGCCTTCTTTACATTATGCTACATTTCCTGAGGCATATCGAAGAAGACTCGAGATGCTACATTATTTTGTTGTGATAACTTGCGCCACATTTTCAAATGAGCCCCCTGGAGTTTTGCATATGTGAAGACAATTGTGCTGATTGTGATTGACAGCCACAATCCTGGGTGGAATGCCTCGAACATGCCGGTTTATATTCAAACGTTATTGAAATTATTAGGCAAATTTAGATAAGTCTATCTAGTATTTTATTCTCCTTCTCGTAATGTAAACAAGGCCTTAGTTTGCCTAATTTCCATAGCGTTTGAATTTTTGAGACATGCCATGCAGGATTGTGGCCAACAATCGTGGGAAAATCTAATGATATGCGTGCACTCTGCACAGGAACTCAGTTCCAACACAACTGCCTTCACACTTTCAAAACTCCAGGAGGAATCTATCAAAAATGAGGCGCATGCTACCTTGGAAGGTGGCATCTCAAGCTATCAATATATATCTGCAAGTACACACAACAAAATAATCTAATGTCTCCAGTCTTCTTTGATAGGTCTCGGAATATGTAGCGTAATGTAAACAAGCCCTAAGACTACACAGTCCTGGTGGGGGGAAATTCTAATATGACCCGTCTCCGCCTCACTCTACTGTACTCTACCCCCCAAAGCAAGCACATATTGGCCTCTCTCCTGTCTTCAGCGCAAAAACCACAACATTTTATTTGTGAAATGAGTCCATTCTTTATGACCTCGTCTTTTCATCAGGATGCTCAACGCATATTTTAGTCCCCTTCCCGGGCTTATTTTACTAATTGGTGGCTGTATTTGCTCAACACCGATTGCCTTTGATCATGGTGGATCATCACGTTTACCTCATTAATTTGCTCAAAGTGATTTTCTTCAAAAATGTAAGGGTCCACATAAAATTGGATTAATAATACATCTAATGTCCCAAGCAAAAATTGAATTCCTTTGTGATTTCTGGCGGTCCTCTTTTCCTCTCACTCTGTTCTCTTAACTGTCCTACAAGATGTCCATACATGTCTTCTGTAGTGGGCCAGGTTGTACAATGCATGAGAATCAGACACTTAAGGTATAACGCGCATTCCACAAACGCAGGTATCCTACCAAATAGAGAATCTGACCGCTAACCGAAAGTTTGCTAGATTGATTACCAGAGATCTAAAAGACTGTTATTTTATATTTATGTGAGACAGTTAACCCTAATTGCACCCCTGGTATCCAATATGGCAGCCCCCCGCAATTTGCCAATTTGGGAGGGTTGAGTTAAATATAAGTTACATTTCAGACAGAAGACTAATGACTAAAATAATGCAATCCTTAATCTTAAACACACACGTAGGCACCCACACACGGACAGGCACTCACACATACAGGCCTTACAAGTCCAAATAAGATGTCAAACGGTTATGTATGTTAAATTGCCCATAAGAATAGACGAATCGCCAGTGGCTAGGCTGTGACTCCCTCGACTGTACCTGTCACCCAGCGTTTCCCCCTCGCACCACTTCCTCCAGGACCTCTCCCTCCCTCCTCCTCTCTCTCTCTCTGCCAAAGCACGGCGACTCGGCTCGCTAACGAAAAGACTATCATCGTCTTTGTTGCCGGAGCTCTTATTGTCTCGCAATCCAGAGACCAAACTCTCCGCATAATGACAGTTGGCAATCTATTGAGCAGATTGTATTACAGATCATTTTGTCTTTAGGCGCGGGCTTCTACGCTCTGCATTGTGCGTTCCCACATATTGTTGAGAGCCAGACGTTCGCTCTATTATCATATAGATAACCGAACATTTCTATTCAGAAACTCTAATGGAATGTATTGTGTATGTGTTTTAAATGTGTCTCAGTGTTTTTTTATGCCATGTGTGTGTAATTCAGTCATTGCACTTGTCTGGAATAGTGAACACAAAAGAGGTAGGAGAAAAGAAGTCTGGTTGCTGTGAATTGATGCTTCCTGATGATTGGGTGTTTAATTTTCCACAAGCTCCGATGGCTCTGTCTGTTTCAATCGGCCTCGCTCACTGTGATTGGACGACCGCTGTATCTTCAGCATTGTTTTCACTAGAGGGATGATTGGACTGCTGTGTGGTAGACTTGTAATCTACTACATGGTGATTGTTTGCTGGTTCATATAGATGTAAGCGTGTGCGTGTGCGAAAATGGAAGACGCCACTTACGCCGCAAACTTTCATCTTGTGAGAGCCTCTAGATCTCTTACCGTTTTCCTACTTTTTGATTTAAAAACAGATTTCTATCCTTGTATCCTAACTTTTCTTGCTAGAGCTAAAACTCCCAACTGACCTTTGATCAGTATGGTGGAACCTCATTCTCGCTAAACCATGGACGTTCTCAGGGTTAGGGTTGGGTCAGCCCACTGCTCTCCTAACTTAATCCATACAATGGAAATAGGCAAAACTGACCCAGGGGCAGTGTCTACAGAGAACTTGCTCCCACTCATAAAGTCAGTTGTCCATATTCACAAAACAAATACGATTGCAGTTCCCAGCGCGTCTTGCTTCTGGTAATCATCTTAGCATCAGAATGAGCCACAGAGGAAGGATACGATCTGTTCTTCACTTCAAGCGCAGTGAGCTGGCTACTGTCTCCATCCCACAGCTGGCGCTCAGGAGCATTGCTGAAGTGCTTCGCATATATGTTTTTTTTTTTTAACTTTTTTGAGTTAAAGGCTTTTCTTTCTTGTAGTTCAGAGGGAATGTGGAAAATCTTGGATACTTTGTTGATTCGCACACTGTTGTGAACGTTGTCGGGGGACAAAATGTGATTAATGTTTTAACTCAAACTTTGTGTGTCTCAACCAAATGTTCCATCTAATCTTTTGTGCCAGGTGAGCTTGTTCCTTGTGTGTGTGTGTGTGTGTGTGTGTGTGTGTGTGTGTGTGTGTGTGTGTGTGTGTGTGTGTGTGTGTGTGGTGGGTTGTAACGTGGGGTTCACTAAAGAGCATGGTGCTTTCAGTGCTAGGGTTGGGGGTTCAATTGTCACGGGTGGGGGGGTGTGTTGTGTGTGAGAGCAAGCTAGCTTTGTCTGCCTGAGAGCTCACTCTCTGATCTTCCTTGTGCGTTCTTTCACTTTCAACATCTTCCCTTTCTTATGGAAAAGAGCCAATTAGAGTTGTGCCTGTTTGTTTTAAACAAAATGGCTTTTAATTAGCGTGATCAAAACCTCCCTTCTGTAGGCCGCCGGAGACACTTTGTAGTCCCCCTCCGGATCGCTCCATGCTGGTTTGATGCTGCCTGATAGGACAGGAAGGCAATCTGATGAGTTTTAATGAATGTCCTTACTTTGTTTCTCTCATCTGTTCTCTCCCTCCGTTTCATTCTAGGATTTACATTTCTTTTTTTTTGGTGGGGCTCTTTTGTTGTAATGTTATTGTGCTTCCTTTTCCCCCTCCTTTTCCTACACTCATATCCCCTCTCTCAGTGGTTATCAGTTTCTCTCCTCTCTCTCTCCCTCTCTCAATCTTCTCTCGTCCTCAATTTCTATTTCAATAAAGGGGCTTTACAGGAATTGGAAACGTTTGCTAAAGTTGCCAAAGCTGTCTATATCTCTGTCTGCCTGTGTCTCCCAGTGGTCATGCTTTATTGTAGTGTAGTTCTTCTTTAGATGGAGACTGGTGCCATCACCCTCTCAGCCAGCCTCTCAGACAGATTGCTTCTAACTGAGATTGAACCATGCTTTGGTTCAGCCAGGACAAAGTCATCAGTGGAGAAAACAAGAACAGAAAAATAAACTGTTTCTTCAGTTGGTGGGTCAAATGTTAGAGACATGTCTTGTCATGTGTTTTCTCCCTATGGAGTGCTATTTTGAGTGTGTGTGTGTGTTTGTGTGAACAAAAGTGTGTGTGTGTGTGTGATTGAGAGTGTGTGCGTGTGTGTGAGAGAAAGCATGTGGGTGTGAAAGTGTGGGAGTGTGTGCACGAGTGTGCATCTTGCCAGGTGCTCTATTGGTTTGCATCATTCTGACATTGGCTGCAGGGACCCAATCATCTTTCACAGCTCAGCTTTTCATTCTGGACACTAATTGACATGTGTGTAGGTGTAGCTGTGTGTGTGAGTTTCAGCTGAAATGGGTCCTACTGACAGCTGTCAGGTTGTTTGGCTCAATCTCCTCCATATCCCCAGGTCTAAAACTCAGACACACACACACACACGAGGACACACATACACAAACGCACGCATTTACTACCCATGGTCTATAAAATTCAATGGCTACACAGGCCAGTATACACTGGATAGGTAGGAGATGCTTGGGACAATCTTCCAACAGCATATCTGAATACAAGTGTTTCATCGAGGATGCATGTTTTCAGTCTAGATCATAATAAAAAAGATTATATGGACAGAGGTGACCTGATCCCAGCACATACTCTGAGAAACTTTATGAATACCATTCTCAAGGCCAGAAAACTCTGATAAAGCATCGATGGGGGACAGTAAACTATGTTGTCCAACATAAACAATGGTTCCATTTCTATAGATCCATCGATTGCCAAGGCTGCATAACATGCTTGTGTTTTCGCTGGGGAGATGCAATCTGTAGCGCTTCGCACTTATTGACTTGATTGAGGCAACGGTTTTATTGTCCTGGCCATTTGCTTGACGTACAGTGCTGATTTATTTTACAAGTTCGCCTTGACCTCGAGACCTTCATTAGGGCAGGAGTTACATACACACCCACAACCAGACACAAACACACAAACGGGGCAATCACGGAAAACACATGTATGCACACACTCACACCCATGCTCTGACCTGACTTTATGAGCAGCCTATTTTCTGAATGGCCTTCGAGTGCTGTAGGGTCCAATAGATATAGAAAATAACAATTCAGTAGGGACCTATAAAATGGACAATTTCTGGGCAAGAATGTGTGTGTGTAGATGCATGTTTTTTATGTATAAAAGGGGACGGAAACCTCTGCAAATTGTGGGTAAACAATAAAAAGTGTATTCATTTTGATAAAAGGCTATCGTATATCTAAGAGTTGGGTTTAGGGTTTGCGTGTCTGTGTGTGTGATCCACAAAGATAGCAAAACCTGAACATTCAGATTCCACGTTTTTTGGGCTGGTCCCCAATAGAGAAAATGTGCTTTCCGGCTTAGGAAATTAAAATAAAATTAATAAAATGTAAGTTATTGGGGTTAAAGTTAGGTTAAGGTAGGGTTTGGAGTATTTTTGTTCCGACAAGGATAGAAAAACTTGTACATGCAGAAAGATGAGTTCTCATTGGTCTGCCATGACACAGGTCTCTGCTTTCTTGGTCACTGTGTGTAGACCTGATACTACTGCAAATGTTTTCAAAGATTTTTGGAAAATGGCAAATGTGTTACTACTTTCAATGCGCAAAATTGCTGTCCTGCATTTAGCTGCTGCTGTGAGGGACCACTGTACTTTCCGGAGGACGTTTGTGCAATGTTGACTCTTAAACATAATTTGAGAATGATGACTAACATGGGAGGATATTGTGGCCTGACTTTTGGTAAAAAAAACAAGGCTGACCCCAGAAATACTGAGGTCATGCGTCGCAGCAAGCCTCACCACCCAAGAAGATTTTGAGTTCAGTAATTCAAATCTATGCATTTCTTTTAGTTTCAAGAGCAAAAAAAAACTGAATACATGATTTCTTTACAAAACATTTATAATGCTTTAAAGTCTTTATGACTGAAATATTTAATTCAGGCCAAGAGAAAAACATCTGCTCTTTAATCACTTGAATCGATACAAAACACTTCCAAGTTCAACCAATTTGGGATGCATCTATGGACCAGTCAAAAAGACAGGCAATAACTTCCCTTTCTCTGTGGTCCCTCTCTGGACACCCCTGGCAGATTTTCTGAAAATTATAAATATGTTGCATTACATATGTGAGAAATAGATTGTTTTTGTCACATCCTGGCATGGCAGCCCTGCCCTTCTCTCTTTCTGTCTCTCTTTCACTCTCTACTCCAGTGTTTCCAAATCCTGGTCCTCGGGACCAAAAGGGGTGCACATTTTTGTTTTTTCTCTAGCTCTCACACACCTGATTCAAATTAAAGATTTGATGATAGGTTGATTACATCAATCAAGTGTGTAAGTGGTAGGGCAACATTTGAATCAAGTATGTGAGTGCTAGGGCAAAAATAAAAACATGCACCCCTTTGGGTCCCAAGGACCAGGATTGGGAAACACTGCTCTACTTCATCACCTCATCTTTCTTTTTCTGTCTTTCCAGAAGTTTAGTTTTGTTGGTTGTCTTAATTTCCTGTCAGTGAAGAAACTCAATGTTACTGTATCAAGATAAAGGAAAGTCTTCCAACAATATACCCCTACCCTTGTAATTCACTGGAATACATTCAAGTATCAATATTTCATGGTGTCAGGTCCTCGCTGGGGTCCTCTAGGCATCTCTATGCACCTGGGGACTACAGTCAGGACCTGACCACAGGGGTGCCTTGTGGAATCTCTGCGCTCCCTTTTTGAGTGTCCCCAATTGGAGGCAGCTGTCCCTCGTCACCTCTGATTGGAGACCCTATTTAAGTTGCCTTATTGTCCTCAGTTTGTGGTTCATTGTTTGTGTTATTTCTTACACGGCAGTTCACAGTTGGCACGCACCTTAGTTTCATTTGATACTAAAAGAAGAAGGAATTAAAGGATGTTTAACCAACCTCACTATGCTCCATGTCTCCTTGCTTCCAATCAACCATGACACATGGATTGTTTTTCAATTAGTGATGGGCAACTGAGGCTTTCTGAAGTGTTTGAGGCTTTCATCAAAATGGTTATAAAATCGGTTTGATTTCTCAAGGCTTTGAAACTCACTGCACAGTGGTGTCACCTGTTGGTCAGGAATAAATGCCCAATGTTGAATGATCATATAGATGTCTTTTCCACATTATCCAACATGACTTCGTAGCGCAATGGTTAGTCTTGCGCTTTCTAAAGGGAAATTGTAATGCCTGGTTCATATCCCTTGTTCTTCTTGCCTTTCCACCTAGCATTTTCACCTAGCAACTCTGCATCCGTTCTACTGTTTTGTATTAATAAGGCAAGAGTGTCATAACATACACAAAATAAAAGTTTGCACTCAAAATTTAAACATGATCTGGAATCGATCTCGCACCATAACAAGTAAGCAATTGGGAGTCAGCAGCACTACCAACTGCACAATTGCTGAACTTGTAAATCTAACAACTTTTTGAAATTAATTACTAAATAACGTAACCAGTAGAGGCTGCTGTTCGAAAGTCTCAGGCACTGAACCGCACCGAACAACCATAGAAGCCTGCATTTTCCAAAGAGGCTTTGGAAAAAGCACATGATTAAACAAGGCTTTGGACGTCATCAGTCACGTGGTCTTACACCGATGCAATGGTGCGTTCCATTTACCTCGGAAGTTGGAACTTGGAACTGGGAATGACATCACACCCGAGATAACCCAAGCTCATCCCGTTCCAGTGTCCAAAGTCAGAAAACAAGATGGATGCCCACATTAAAGCCTTTGTTCTGCTTGCCCTTTCGGAGTATATACAATGTTTTTCATTGTATTTCATTGTGTAGAAAAATATTTTGACCGCTTTTTAATCGGCCATTCAGTAACCGGTAGCCTAACCTGTAACCTGGATGGGCGAGTGCTCTTCAGAATATTGTAACGTTAACTATAAATGTCATTTTCCTATATAATTTATAATACTAGTTTGCTAAATGGCATACGTATGCCTATTGGCGCGTTCCATTTGTACTCTGAGGTCCGAATTTCCGAGTTCGGAAGTTTCAACTGGAACGCCCCCTCAAGTCGGAATTCCAACTCGGAAAGTCGGAACAACCCCACTAGCCCCGAGTTCATAATCCAAGATGGCAGCACCCTATGCCATTTAGCAGACTATTGTTATAAATTATATAGGAAAATAAAGTTTATAGTTACGTTACAATATTCTGAAGAGTTCACTCGATGCTTTAATGGTGCCGTCCATCTTGTTTTCCGACTTTGGACACTGGAATGCAATCTACTTGGGTTAACTCGGCTGTGACTTCATTCCGAGTTCCAACTTCTGAGGTAAATGGAATACGGCGTATGGCGCGTTCCATTTGTACTCGGAGGTCGGAATTTCCGAGTTCCAGGTCGGAAGTTTCAAATGGAACGCCCCCTCAAGTTGGAATTCCAACTCGGAAAGTTGGAGCGACCCCACTAGCCCTGAGTTCGTAATCCAAGATGGCAACTTTTTAAACAGTATCGTTTGCACTCAAAATGTTAAACACTATCTGGATTCGATCTCGCACCACAGCAAGTAGAAAAAGACAGGGACAGCAACCCTACCAACTGCGCCATTGATGAGCTTGTAATGTTGACAACTTTTTAAAATAAATTACTAAATATAAATTACTAAATAAGGTGACCAGTAGAGGTTGCTGTTCGAAAGTCTCAGACACCGAACTGCACCAAACAACCATAGAAGCCTGCATTTTCCAAAGAGGCTTTGGAAAATGCACGTGATCAAACGAGGCTTCGGACGTCATCAATCACGTGGTATTAAACCGATGCAGGCCCTTTCGCATGGATTAGAATGGGTTGAAATTTCAACGCATGCCTCGATCGGAGAATTTGGTTCAATCTCCTGATGACGTTTGCATCCTTGGTATTATTAAGGCTGCGGAAAGTAAAATATTAACATAACTCATACGAAAATAAATATAATAATTTCAATAAGTGTGCTGGTACATAAAACCTAAACTAAAACTGGATTCAACACTGTGACAGTGATGTCACATTACTATCTAATTACCAACTTCTTAGCTATCCAATATATGGGAAGCACTTGGAAATAACTGGGCAAGGAGGAAAGCCTCGGTGCCCGTCAGTGGAGATCAAACAAATCTTCGGACGTCATTAATCACCTGGTGATCATACATCTGAATGATTTCTCCATTAGAGAAACGCTGGAGAAAACATTCATAAAATACGGTGGATCCAATGATTGATTTAAGATGTGATATTAAAAACTGACAAATATTCCTGACGTAGGAATTACAAATGCAGTGTTGCCAATGTAATCATCAAAACCATATATGAGAAACTAATCACTGGGACTCAAACCGGGCTTTGTAAAATAACTGCATAGCCTTCCACATTTCTACGCGTTGAGCCACCTGCTAGGTGATGTTCCTACCGAAATTACAAGGCAATTTTAAGAATAGTCTATGGTCCTGGGCCTACCCGTTTGTTATTGATAATGAATGATGTGTAGCAGAAACGTTTTGACATTTACCGGCTTATGAATTTATTTAGTTCTTGATAATTAGGCTGTAGACTAATTTAGTTTCATATGTTTTAAAGCATGATTGGAAAGCGCCCTGTCTTTAAAAACCCCTTTAGATGGTTGTGTGACGTCCGAAGCTTCAAACGTCATCAATCACGTGATATTGTTGCTCAAATACAAGCCTCGGCCCTTTCGCTTGATTGGTAATTGCATTCGTAATTAATTAGCATGAAATAATGCAATATCAAATGCATTATATTTGCATTTGTATAATGCTGTGGAATGATTTAATGGCAAAATGAATAGGTTATTTGGCGATATGGCTAAGAAGCTTTGTCAGTAGTTTGCAAAGTTGATAAGAAAAAATCTTTAAAGATTCTGTGCGATTTCTGTACTTCTGTATGTTCTTTCTTCCTTTTGGGGAAGCGGGTTAGTTTGGCTCCGTTCATCTACAACGAACACGCTCGCCGAAAAGGCTTGGAATGCCTTAGTAGTTGGAAAGCCTTGTCTTTTAAAACAAGCATGTTTTGAAATCTGTGACGTCCGCCATCATGTGGTATTTTTTTCTCTGAAGCAAGCCTCGGCCCTTTCGCTTCGAGCAAACTGGGTTGAAATTTCGAAGCAAGCCTCGGAGTCTCGGCTTCATGCGTCCCATCATCACTAGGTTCAATGTAGCTTGTTAATTATAACCACCGTCATCGCTAGGTATGGTTTCTGTAGCTTGGATATTAGTCAAGTATGTTTTTAACAGGGGTGGGTAGAGTACTGAAAATCTGTACTCAAGTGAAAGTACTGTTACTCATCCTAAAATGTACTCAAGTAAAAGTTGAAGTACCACCTGAAAAAACTACTCAAGTAAGAGTAAAAGAGTACTTGGTCAAAAAACTACTTGAGTACTAGTTACAAATTTTCTTCAAGACATTATAACGCTATAGTAACAACAAGGAAAAATGATTTAAGAAAGTACAAACGCAAACTGCATTTTTAATGTTTGAATAGGCATGTTTTCCAGAGCCCATAGCAATGCAGAATAGAAAAACAAAATAAATTGCAAAAGTAAATAATACTGTATTTCTATTATTAATCTGTGTTGCAAATAAGATTCTTGCAAATTAAGGCCATCATACATATTACTGGTAAAAAAAAAAAAATAATCTTGTGTAGTAATGCTCAGTACATCTTGTCAATCAAATATTTGTTGTTAGTAAGTCAGGTCTTGGGTGGAATTACTAACTGCATTGCAACCAAGCCACCTGGTTAGCAGCAATTGCTTTCAACTAAAATCTAGCTAGCATGTTGCTGCTAACTAAAGTGCATTACTAAATAATAAAATTCAAGTCAAGTCACCTACTGGCTTTACCAGTATCTACTAACTTACTGCAATAGTCATAGGAATTGAGCAATTGCTAGCGAGTCTGCCAAAGCTATTTCATTTCGTGGCATAAGAACATATTTTTTTATTTTATGGCATAACAACGTACTTTTTTCTTTCATTCGTGAATTGATACAATAACGAGAGAATTGTGGAAATAAAATAAATAAATGTTGTTAGATTCGAACTTGAGCATTCCACGTGAGGCACTGTCTTTAACCATAATGCCACGACATTACGCATATCACCAGTCGCTAAACACTATTGAGCATTGTGTTAAACTTACTAACGTTTCTTATTAAGTTTACCTCCACTACAAATAGCGTCTATGAACTTTTAGCTTTTGCCACTGGCCGTTTGAACAGCTTATTAGCCAGTAATAGGCTTACTGGTATCTACTAACTTCTTAGGAATAATCACAAGAATTAAACAATTGCTAGTGAGACTGAAGATGAACTTTTCCATGCCAGAAACAGTCGCAATATAACCGTACACAGTTTTAGTTAAGGCTTACTGTAACATAACTACTGTAGCCTATGTTGTAGCCAGCAAATGTGTTTGTCTATCCTGACCCAAAACGCATGCATGGACGCGTACTTCGAAAATCCACCAGAAACAGTCGCACTATAACCTTAAACTGTTTTATTTCAGGCTTACTATAATGTAGTCACTGGAGGTTTTAACCAGCAAAGTTTTCGTCTATACGGAATAATTCATAATGCGTACTTCGCTTCGTCTGCGAGGAGATACGAACTCGGGACCTATAGTTCACATGTCTGCTTCTCTAACCACTACGCTATTTAACAAGGGCCAGCCAGCCAGCCAGAAAGAAGGAAGGAAGGAAGGAAGGAAGGAAGGAAGGAAGGAAGGAAGGAAGGAAGAAAGAAAGAAAGAAAGAAAGAAAGAAAGAAAGAAAGAAAGAAAGAAAGAAAGAAAGAAAGGAAGGAAGGAAGGAAGGAAGGAAGAAAGAAGACATTCACTCTTCTTAGCTGGCTCCGCATACGCGGTCCGGCAAAAAGACCGCTAAATAATAGGATTTAGCTGGCTAAGCAGCGCGAGCCGGTTCGCTAACCTTACCTCTATGTGCTTGAGGAGCTATGACGATGAGTTTTTGAAAGCATAGATGGTTGTGTCTTCGGGAATAAAAAGACAACATTTCATGATGACTGTGTTGCCTATATTAAATTTAAATCGAAACATGTCGTGCAACTGTGGCCAGGGATTGGAATTTCCCTCGTAAACGTCCTCCAGTTGACAACTTTCCATGTCGGTGTCGGTCATTTAATTAGCTACGTCTGTGCTCGCACTCCGATGCAGATTTAAAGGAGCGGGAGGGAACACCCAAACTCAAATCAAATCACAAAATGAAAAAACTCAATATTTTTTGACAAATGACTGAAGGCAAAATTGTTACGAAAGAGTAGATTAAATGTAACGGAGTAAAGAGTACAATTTATTTAAAAATAAATACTTGAGTAAGATTAAAGAGTACAGCTCCCAGAAAGTAACTAGAAAAGTTCTTGTTCCTCTGAAACTGTACTCTTTTACTCATTTGCGTTACTTGTAACGCCTACTACCCACCCCTGTTTTTTAATTAAGCCAAGTGGGTTCAATTAATTGGTTAATGTTAGCCAGCCAGCGAGCAGACCAGCCAGCTAACAGCTAACATCATCTCTAGATACTGAACTGGTTACTCAAAAGTTATTGTGAAATAACAAACAAAAAATGCAATTTCTCTAGTCTAGGTAACAATCATGCATGTTTTGTTAATCCAAAATCTTTGACTACCTTCACACAATTAATCCAGCACTGCAACAAATACTCATCACCTGGAGCAACACTATCAAAGGACCTGTGGGCAAACATCTTTGCTAAACAATATTTTATAAAACCAAGATCGCTTACTATCTGGATGGCATCACATCTCAACAAACACGTCATCACACCGGCGAAGGCTTCATGCATGCTGGTGGTGATCATTGATTATACAAAACCTTTGCTTTAGATTTTTATCAGTTCACTTATTACAAACATTGTATGAAAATACAGAGGACATGAACTCTGTCCTCAATGGTATTTAAAATGTTGCAGTCTCCTAATGATAACGATAGGGAAGAACCTACTCAAATTGGCAGAGATGTAATTAGATTCAGCCAGGATGCCAGGTAGAAGTGGAGTACCATTATGAAAAGTTAACTTGTACATTTTCAGATATCTGTTCAGTTTCTATTGCAGGTTAACCCATTAGAAACCATAGCAGCTGTCGATGGCCTTCCTGAAGCCGTCTGAAGCAGCCTACTGATGCGGCCGTGGACCACAAAGTGTATGATGTCATCTGAATTTTTTAAGTTTCATTAATTTAATCACTCAAAATGACAGCACCAAGCCATGAGTTTTCACGTTAAAAATGAAAATGTTTCATGTTTTGTGATAGAGTTGGAAACACCCGTGCTCTTTGAAAGCGCTAATAATATTATGGTGAAGATCAAGTATAGACCTCTATGTTTGGTGTTGTCCATGTTTAATGCTCTGAACCTTGGGTAGTGTCTTGTACATGACTATAGCAACCCTATGTAGTTATCATTTGATAGACTAGTACATTGTCGAGCTGGAATTATTGCTTGCTCGTAATGGAAAGAGTTTCATAGTTTGCCTGTAGTCGCCTAATTAGTTACAGTTCCAACCATAGCTAACTAGCCAGCTTACTGTCTGGGTCATCTGTCAGGCTAACTAAAAAAAGTTGTGGTCGCAAAAATGTGTACTATCTTTTGCAACGCACCGAGTTGTCACTTGAATTAGTTAGCTATGAGTGGAGGCAGTAATGTTGTGCTTTGCTCACAACGCTGTCACGTGCACATTGTGATGAATCTGTGAAAAGATGTGCCATATATACTTTCACTTGTCTATAAAAAGGAATGTCTTGAGGTCTGTTTGCCTTATGGATACCTCAAATGATTGCTGGCTCAGTCCATTTCGATGTCTTGAAAGGAGTTGTCGTGTTAGTTGCATGTTGCTAGCTAACAAATACCATTTGCCTTTTCTGTTTTGAATTTGTATTTAATTTAGAACAATTTGTAAATTTTATATTTCACTTTGACATTATGAGCTTTTTTTGTGATGTTTAGTGACAAAATTCCTAAGGGATTGAATCCATTTTGATTTCATGTTATAACAATAGAATGTGGAAAATTAAAACCAGGGTGAATTATTTTTACTATAAACAAGGTGAAGAACAACATGACCTGAATCAAACTTAGATTAGGAAATAGGCAGAGGAAAAAAAATCAAGTGTTTTTGTACCTTGGATTTCTCTGTATGTTAGGCTATTGCATTCACAAATGTCTGTGTTAAAATCTTTTACTGTTTACTACGCAGTACCCATGGCCTCACATTAGTCCTTGAAGAGATAGGTGGGACTAAGGCTTTAGAGGGTGTGAATGATGCTAAATGGGTTTTAACTTAGACCCTCTAGGATGTATGAAATTGGGTGAAAACATCCTATCATAAAATTGGGGTTACATGTTTAACAACATTCAAAGCACATTTACTTTCCCAATGTTCTTCCAGTAGCTGTGTGTGACATACTGTTGTAAAGTTCTAAGTCTACTTCTATGATATGTGATAAGAGCTGTTTTTTTCAAAGGGGCCGTATGTAAGACTTTTACTGTACTACTAGCATAAAGAATAAATGACCAGAACACATCTATAATTAATGTTTTAAATTTATGTTTAAAATATTTGTTTCTACAAAATTGTTACAAGTTCCTGAGATATTCCCCAATTGAAAAATTTTTTTAGTCGGCCTGTATATTAGCTTGCGTTGACTTGTAGTCTCCTTATACTCGCTTTAGACACTTGCAGTACAATCTCCCACACACTAAACCACCCTGGACTAGCTAATATTTTCATTTGGGAAGGGGAGGAGGAGGCAAGTTGTGTAATTGTTTAAAATTCAGACTTGTAAACTTTAGAAGCAGGATTCCACACGGTGCACGTTTAAGTTAAGCCTAAAAGGCCCTGCTGTTTAACAGCAGCATTTTGGAATGCAGTTGAGGTTGTCTGAACATAGCTTCTTCTATTATATTGATTGACCGTCAAGGCATAGGGGATGAGCAATGGAGGTCATAGGGACAGACACATGGAAAATGCACTCATTCGCTCGCGCATGCACGCGCGCACACATAATACCCTGGAAAAACTACACGCTGACAGAATCGGAACACACTGACTTAAAGCCTGTTTCTGTCTTTCTGTGGATGTGGACCAGAGACTTCCACCTCTAATTTATGCACTGCTATGGCTCAGTCTGACTGGTTAGTATATTGGCTTTGTGTGAGTGGAACCGATACTGTATACGGATAGTGTATTCACCAAAGCTATAATGAGAGCCTGTCCCTACATAGACACTGGACTACACCCAGCCAACAAGAAAGGTCCTTATGATGTCCAGGGAACCATGCTCGAACTTCCTGTTATTCTGGGAACATCCTACTAACTCGTTGTTTGTGTGATTGTTTAAGTGCAGAGAGAATTGGAGGGAGGATAGCTTGTTCTCTTTATTTCTCGTTCCTTCCTTCACTCTCTGTCAATACATGCGTTATCTTCTCTTTTTCTCTTCTTATTTCTTTCTATTCTTTCTCTTTGTCTTGCTCTCTGTTTCCAGCTCTCTAAATGGCTGTAAGAAGAGTGTGGGGGCAGAACGCTCCCTCTCTTTTCCTCTCTTTCTCTCCCTATCTATATTTCTTTCTCTCTCTAGTCTGTTGTTAAACTGCTGGCAGATGACAGAGAAATTAGAGGCATTTTCTTCTGTTGACAGGTTGTTGTGTTTCTCTTCTGCTTCAAACGCTTTGTGTCAGTTTTGTTTTCACTCAAGCTGTCTCTCCTGCACAGCGAGCACAATGTACAGGTTGGGTTCCTGAGGGAGAACGATCTGATTCATCTCCTAGCTGCCTGCTTCTCAAACCCATCACGCACGCACACACATACGCACGCTCTCAAACATACAAAACGGACACATACGCTCACACACACACATACAAACAGAAACACGCACACACACACGCACACATCAGCAGGAAAGCAGCAGACAGAGATGACTGCTGCTACTTCTTGCTAATTATAAAGACACACTTTGATTGGCTTGTTTGGAAACACTTCTCAAACAGCTGTAATGATAATAATTAGTCCCTGCTGCGATTTACACGGCAGACAGAGGAGGCACAGTCATGTCTGACCCCCCCCTGAGTGGGAGCATTCTCCTCTGTTCTATGGTGTGTGTGTGGCCTGTGCGTGTGTGTGTGTACAGTATACATTTGTATCCATTAAGGGCTGGATTCAATCTGAAAGCAGGTTGTAGGCATTGAGACTTTTCAAAGCAAAGTTCCTGCATTTGCCTTTCAAAGTTATATTGCCTATAACACATGCACTCTTAAGCACCCACAGACACACCCACACACACCCACAAACACACACAAAAACAATCTAAACATGATTTGAGTTGTATTATTTTGTATTTGAGGTTTGGGACTTTTCTTGCCCATCTGTATATCAGTGTTTGGTAATGTTTCATTTTTATTTTTTCTGATAATATCCCAGGCCTTAAACCCCTCATGGATTTGTCCATGCACAGATAATGTCCATATTAATGTAAAAATTACCCATAACTCTTTTACATCTTTGGTGTACATATTGTCTTGTTGTAGCTGAAAAGTAAATAGCAGGAATGGATATTGGGGGCCAGGGTAGACACTGGGTGTCTGTGTGGCTGGGTGGCGGAACTCAAGCTGACATTGAAGACACAAACACAACTCCCAAAAGCAGGTAGTCATTGACAGGAAACATTTAATTAGGCCTCTGAAAGAGAATTCAATGTTTAAAGAATGCTCCTCTTCAAAAAAAAAATATATAGCAAAACTATATATGAAAAGTTGCTGCAAAATAATTCCCTCAAAGCTTCATGAGATACACAACTTCCTGCTTCAATTAATAAAAAAAACAATATTCTTGCTTCAATTAATAAACCAGCTAAACGTAGTCTGTCAAACATTTAAATACTTTTGTATTTTCTTTAGTGAGAGAGGACCCGTCTTTTGATTTTATTAATTTAGCCTGGACAGAGTAGGAAAAGCAGGACAGGCATCTCTTTATTTGATTGTGTGTGTGTGTTTTCAGGAACCTGTCCATTAAGTGGCTGTAAAGTTAGGTCAGGGCAAGTGAAATTAAATATGACACTGATCACATCTGATTGATTTGGGCTTTAGCGTCTTCCTTTCACCCCATGTCATGGCCCGTAAGTCAGTAACATGGCTCCCGCAGGTTTTTGTGGAGGCACCTTCACAATACCTCACTGTGTTAAGTGTTTACATGGAGAAGCTGTTCAGAGGACTATAAGTTGGAAGTTAACACCAAGCAAACTGATTTACATCTGATTTACATGTATGCAACATGGTGATTACCTGCAGAGCAAATAATGAATTTATAACTGAGCATTGTATAGTAACACATTAGAATTTCGTAAGCCTGGTAGGACATGCACCAATCACAGTATATTAAAAGCCTAAAGCCATGGAGTATTGCCTCTGATCTATTTAACAACAGACAACTAAATGAAGCCTGCAAGGAGACTTGATGGCTCAGAGACACAGTTCCTAACAGGGTTTTTTCACACTTAGTGGGCTGTCTGTGGAGAAAATAGACGTGCCAGATGTGCCATGAAAACCACAACACTTACCATCACTGGACTGCAGCTCAAAGTCACAGGTTCACACCCCTAATACAGAAAGACAAAGACACTCAGACAGACACCCAGACACCTACCCCGCAAACACACACACACAGACGGACACACGCATTCACACATTCACATTCACACATATCTGAAGAGGTTTGCATGTCATGCACTTCCCTTTTATCGGGTCAGTCCATTCTCCATCCAATGTCAATGGAGACAAAGACAATGGCCTAGTTGCTGCTGATGGCGCGCGCATGCGCACCTCCCTTCCTAACCTACATGTGTTGCCCCTGGATTAGCTGTGTGTGGGTGTGTGTGTTTGTGTGTGAGAGATCAAACACAAACCATCCATGCCTGTATGGGATTCCTTCATCTCTCTCTCCTCGCTTCCATTATCTAATATAAAAGAGACTAATCCTCTTGTGGAATTAATCTGCTTTAACGAGGGTTTGTTACCAGGCTGAGATGGAATTAAAACCCCGGGAGGGGGGCAGGGTGTGGGAGGTGTTGGGGAGAGGGGGAGGGGAAGGGGGAGATTGACATAATGTCGAACTGTTATGTACTCTCATTTAATAAACTGGTTAGTCTGAACACTGAATGCTGATTGGCTGAAAACTAGTCAACCGAACCATATGATATGGGTGTGAAAAAATAATGACTGTTCTTGTATTTTAATGATGTAATTGCGTTGGAAATCGGTTATAGCAGTAAAGGACTTTGAGGTCTTGAGGTTTAAGGCCAATATATACTATGGCTAAGAGCTTTATGCAGGTACTTCTCTGTAAACCCTTTATACCGTGTGTGAAAAGATTGTCATTACCAAAGAGACTGGCCTTTGAACAGTCTCAACCTTCAATATGCAGCTGGATTTACAGTGGCTTAGTTTGATCATTGATCATTGAGAATAATAAGAATTGTAAACAAAAACAAATATTCAGCTGTTAACCAATCGTTGTTGTTTTAGGTGTCAAATATGGTGCCAATTATTCAGTCTTTGTTACTAGACAATAGGTAGAACTATTATTACCTAATAACCAACCTGAAGTTACAGTTAATTACACCATGTTTTTCATAAAAATTGGTCATCAATTAAAACCAACAAATAGTCCAAATCAAATTTAAAGACTTTAAATTTCAATCTCAAGTCTCAGAACCCCATAGCAGCAAACTGACTTCACTTCTCCTTGGCCAAAACAAGGGAAACTTAAGGACCGGCACTCATACAACTACATGAATACAAGTAACCCTATCAGGGGCTTATCATTTTGTTTTGCCACAGAGTTGACATGTTCCCCTAAAGGACAATGCTTAACATGTACGGTATAATGAAACATATTGAGAAGTTGTTCCTTTATGGGAAACAGAGGAAGTCCAAACACAACAGTTTCATTCACACAAGAACTGTCATTTTAGTAAATTCTCTGTTGATCCAACTTCACACCTACTCTGGTCTTTCTCACAGTAGGAGCAAGTGGGGCTGCTCGTCAGGAAATTATCTCCCACCTTGTATGTCTGATTCAGAAGCAAACCTCAGACTACTGCGCCTCCTGGGAGGCCAGTTTGAGATTTTATCCCTATATTGTTATATTCAGATATGTGATTAAGGCCATGCTTCATCGCAGCAATTTGAGCTGACTCAGGAAAGTTGGATTTTAACTATATATGTCATCAGAAGCGCGTCTGATATTGTTACGGTTCTTATCATTCGGATAACTCAAGCTGGAGGTTTATGCCGGAATTCCTAAGCGCCGAATAGAATGTACTCCCTGGCCTTCTACATCGATTGAACTCAACAGACTTCCAAGCGGCCACAAGGTGTCACTGCAGAGCGAAAAGCAAGGAAACTACATGCAAACCCGGACGAGAATGTAAGTTAGCAACTTTTTGACAAACTGGTTTTGTTGACCAACCCCCCACCCCAAGAAAAACTGATTCAGATGTGTTCTGTGGATTCGTAGTGATTGTAGGATAGATCTCGGGTTTAGCCAATCAAGATCAAATCCTCTGTACTCCTCAAGCTCATTACTGAAAGAATGTTAATATTTGAAGACTGAAGATAGGCCAGTCTCTCCGGTGCATTACATAGAGTACATGGAATAGAATGCAAGCAAAAGAGATTGAAAGCCAGGCCACCTGAGCCTCCTTTGGCTCTCAAAATGCTAACTCTGTGTGGGCGATTTTAAACCAATTTAAAGTTATTAGCATAGGTCTCTTTTGCAGTTGCGTCCTGTATTTCAAGCAATAATCAAAAATTAAAAAACACACAAATTAGAAAAAATTTAAATATTACATCTAAATAGCACTCACATAAATAAATAATTTAGTTAACATTTACATTTCCTTATGGGCAACAGATTGTCAAATTTAAGGCTACCTCACTTTTCAAGGTATTCCATGAGTGGGGTGCATAACCAAATCAGTTCTTCCTAACACTGAGGAAGCCTGAAGTAAAGTTTTCATCAGTAATAAAATGTAATGCCGCATGATAGACTTCATTGAGATGTTTCAGTACCGACCCTAATGCATACATATAACCGTAGTCAAGTACTGACATTAAAGTGGCCTAGAGCATTTCCTTTCTCTGCTGAGATGACATGATTTGTTTCGATACAAAAGCAATTTTGATTTTTATCTTCTTCACCAACTGAAATGTAATCAATTGAAATTTGGACCAAAAATCTCTCTTGAATGGCATTCTCTTCTGTAGTGTGACAGTTTGGCAAATTAAAGCCAATCCAAAAACTGCAAATTGAATCAGACATTTTTTGCTCACCCCTGATCTAGAGGGCAACTGAACATAACTTCTAGACTAGCACACACTTCGGAGATGCCTCAGCAGCTCTGGGCCCTGGAAAGCTCACTACACAAAGTTCAGATAAGTAGCCAGTTGCAAGCCCGCTGCCTTACCTGCTGTATTCCCCTGTCTATCTGTCCTCTCAGTCTTCAGTATACCTCTCAAATTATGTATTTCAAAGACCAGGAAATGACAGCCAGGTGAAAAAAGCTGCATTGAATTTAGTACAACTCAACAGTTGTAAAAATATTGATTTTCCAGGTATATCACAATTTATTTAACAAATGTATATATTGGACACCGAAATGGTTAATGTGTGCTGTAAGGAAGAATAAATTTAATATATGCAGAAAGGAGAATCCCTCCCTCGTTCCCTGTATGTATATCAAATCAGGATCTGTCCACCTATGCCCTTGTAACTGTTCTGCGATTGTCCAGATTAGATTTTAACCTGTGATTTACTTAATTCAGAGCATTGAGTCTTACTGAGATAGTTTACCGTAGCAACAAAAGTCTATCTTGCACAGTAATATTTTTATTTTTCCTGGTGTCCCAAATGATGCCCTAATCCCCATATAGTGCACTGCTTTTTTGATCAGAGCACTATAGGCCCTGGTCAGAAAAAGTGCACTGGGAAATAGTGTGCAGCCTCTGTGGGGTAAACCTAGGTCGTTTTTGTTTTCCTACATTTGGTCATTTGGAACATTTTAACTCATTAGCGACACATCTGGCACTTAGCATCCACACAGAGACGGTCTTTGTCCTCCCGCCCAACCGTAAGAGAATGCATCATACCACAGCTGTTTTTGTCAGACATTCTACTTGTCTCCATGCGGCTCTGGTGTCCTCTCTTGGTCCTGAGAGGTTCCAGTGCTGTTTGACCAATCACAGCGCTCTGTTATCTGCCTGTCCTGGTCTATATTTTACAGTACAAAGACTATGCAGATGATGTTATTGGCCAGTTGTGTAGCTGCACAAATTGTAATAGGGAGTCAAAGATGCCAGTTTGGAGAGTGGAAATGAGGCCTCAGTGAGAAAAAAGCAAGAGAGATGTTAGGAGGAGAGGAGAGAGAGATAGAAGGGAAGTGCAGCAGTGAGGAAAGAAGAGCGGGAGAGCTGTAATTTATCGTGCTGACAGAGGAAGTGAAATATGCTGTGGGTGTCTGAGTGTGACAGTTGAGATGAATGAAGACATCAGGAGGAGGGCGCAGAGCAGAGTAGCGCATGGCGGCCGCGCACGGTGTGTTTTATTCACCCTGTCAGATACACACTATGTTTAAGTGTTTTATTTCAGCCGTCCCCCTGTCTGCCCTGCCTGTCATGGTTCTGTGTGTGTGTCTGCGTGTGTGTGTGTGTCTGGCTGTCAGTGCAGCTAATGGGCACACTGAGGAGATAGGAGAGCAACAGGTGGAATGAGAGACAACACTACTCCCTCTCCTATCTCCCCTCAACACTGTAAGCACACAGTCTAGAACCAACCATTGCATTAAACTATAACTATAGCATGATTGGTTTACAACAGAAACAACATAACATTATATAGCAGTTATTATTACAGTAAATGTTATTATCTGTTCTGGGCTACAGTGATTGAATGTGTGTGTTGACTTTAATGACACGTAGCTCATACCATGTAGTCTAAACATTCTTCACATGTTCTCCGGCAGTATAATTATACTTTCCTTTCTCTGTTACGTCTTTGTTTTTTTCCAGATAGGTTTTCATGCATTTCTGCTTTAATTAAGGAGACAATGGTGAAAGGTAGAGGAGAGATTTTAATGAAAGAGCAGTGGGACAGATTCAAATCCATGCAGGAGCAGTACTTGTTCCATGCTGCAGTGACTTGTGGCGCTGGAACACTCTAGGCCACCATCTTTTTTTTCTGCCCATACATCCTCATACACCCTCTTTTTCCTTTTCTTTTTAATAATGTCTTTTCACTTCAGTTTCATAAAGAGGCCTTTATCTGAGTAAAGCTGAATTTGGTCTCGAAGCCAGCTGTTGAGTCTCTTGGCCATATGTTGTTTAATTTCTTTGTCCTCTTCCTCCTCTACTCCTCTTACTCTTGTTTTCTTTCTTGATCCACTGGTACTCAGCTTCCTTCCTCAAGCCCTGTACTATATTTTGGTTCTGTGTGACTGTTGGTGGAGCGTGGAGCTTGAATGGTTCCCACCGGGGACCAGTATGACAAGCTCTGAGTAGGAGTGCCTACTAAAATGACTTAAAATGGACTCTAGTGCATTGTTCTTTCTTTAGACAGAGTCCACTGCCTGGAAGGGCCTGTGGTGTGTGGTTGTGTTGTGGCGTGTATCTTGGTCCTGTAATTAAGTTGTGAAGAGGAGGACAGTGGTTGCGGTCACGGCTTATCCGGAGTTCAGTAGCATGTCGCCTCTGGACTCCGATCCGTGGTCAGTTGGACATTCGCCCTTCTTCATGGTTATGGTTTGGGATGGAGGGAGTTGACCCTAGATCTTTGGTCGGGGGGGTAACTTCTCCCAGGGAGCCAACCGGACAGATGAGAGGGAGTGGGGGGTGGATGAAACCGACCAATCGGGAAGGAGAATTAGCGAGCGACAGCAGACTGAGACTAAACATTGTCAGACAGGAAGGAAGCTGCAGCGGCTGAATTACACAACCCGGTCAGAACCCACACCTAAATATTTACCACCACCACCCCGCTAGCCCCCTGCTCCCGGACTGCTTCATGATTAGAGGGTGGTGTGTGTGTGTGTGTGTGTGCATGCATGCAGGTGTATCACACTGCACCAATTCATATGTAGACGTTTGCTTTAACGTCAACCACACGTTTATTTCCCCGATGGCAAACGTCAACCATGGATGTGAAACGTGTTGGTGTGTGCACGTTTCAAACTTTGTTGCTGTGTGTGTACGTTTCAAACTTTGGTGCTGTGTGTGTGTGCCTATGTAAATGTCTGTGTGTGTGTCAAGGGGGGTGATTCCTATAGGGACCACCATGGCAAACAATAGACCTTTCATAGTGACGGAGGGCTCCAGAGCTCTAGACAGGAAACCGCAGTCAGTAGCCCAGACAGAGGAGCCCAGACTGGGGAACACCAGGGTAATCTGCAGGTCAGAAGCTCACTGCTCACTGGAGGTCAGTTGGTAATAGTAAGGGCTTGTTTACATTATGAGATAAAATAGATAGGCTTATCTTAGTTTGCATAATCGTTTCCATAGAGTTTGAATTTACACCGGCATGTACGAGACATAACACGCAGGATTGTGGCCATCAACCGCGGGAAAACCAAGCGATATGAGTGCGCACTGCACATTAACTTGAACAATACAATTCTGACCCAATTGTCTTCACACTTGCAAAACTCCAGGGGGGCTCTATCGAAAATGTGACCCACGCTACCTCAGAAGGTGGCGTCTCGAGCTATCAATATTTGGAAGGTTACACAACAAACAAATTGAGCGTCTCATTCAATGTCTCTGAGAAAGTAGCGTAATGTAAACAAGCTTTAAGTTGGATGGGGGACTGCAAGTTGGAAGCTGAGGTACCATTTGCCCAGGGGTGTGTGCTTGGTGTTACTAGGGAGTGTGTGGGGTGGATGAGGGTAGGAAACAAGGGGGTCTTTCACTTAATTAAATTAAAGAGCTTTATTGGCATGGGCATCACTTTCTTTCCCTCTTGTTCTCCTGCTCCCGTTCTATTTCCCTCTTTCCAACTAATAAAGCTTTTATCAAAAGATGCTAACCTCAGCAAGCCACCTCCAAACAAACTGAATGGCTGCGCTGGGCAGCACATTTCACTCTTTTCATCTTCCTGCATCTGGATATACTCTACTAATAATGTAAATGTGTATGGCAACTGTAAATCAATGTCTGTCATACAGTCAAGGCTCATGTCTTATTATCTTTCATGGTCTTTTACATTCACCACCCATTTGTATATAATTGCATGTCAACTTTGTGTATACGCTGTGTATTCTGTCTCTATGTTATCTAGCAAAAGCAACACCATTACACCAAAATGGGTATGTGTAAATGTACATAGCTATTAAAGATGATTCTGATTGTCTCCTTTCCTTCTCTCTTTCACTCTGCCTCAGTCTCTCTGTCTCTGTTTCGTTTTCGCCATGAGTGAAATGGATTACCTGAAGGACAAGTACTAGTCCTACAAAATAGAGTCCCAGTCAACAGATGTGTAATCACTATTATTGTATCAGTGGTCAAATGAATAGGCAGATGTGTCACTGATTGTTATGATATTACACTAGTCTGATTACAGCTGTGATTAGGGACCTAGGTTTTACCCAACTGGAACTGAGCTGCCGCCCAGGCGATAGTCTCTGTTAATCCCTCTGCCCCGAAACAAATCCTTCTGTTATCCCATTCTGGGAAGAATTACACAAGCCACACATGCACACACAGAAATGCAAGGGCGCATACACATGCATGGATACATAAACACAACGCATTAACACACACACACGCATGCACACACACAGTTACAAAGGCACATACACAAAGGCACCAGCAAGCACACTCGCACACACACAAACCCTGGGCCAGCTGTTGCTCTCATGTATGGTTTATAGAACAAGATTGTCCAATGATCACAATGGTCATGTTTATCTGATCCTTATTAAAGACCTGCTCACAATGGAACAGAAGGCCCATGTCCTCTTTCTGTCCCATCCCTATCTGTTTTTCTCTCTCAATCGCTTTTTCTGTGTGCGTGTGTGTGTGCGTGTATGTGTGTGTCTGTGTGTGTGCATGTGTGTGTGTGTGTGAGCGCTCTAGGAGCGTGGTGAAGTTAAGGTGTATGCGTGTAATTGTCTATCCAACTGTAGGGATTGCGCTCTGCAGGGTGCTAGATTTCTCGCCTCGTATGAGATCCTACCAGGACACGCTGCTAAAATAACACACACCATCAGGTTCCACCGTCCTGAAAACATGGACTCCATGATATTGTTGGCAAGAACACAAATGACATAAGAAATGAATCGAAAGAGAACTGGAACCACACAAGTGACATAATTACAGTGGACTTGTTGCTCTCCTACCAAACGTTGGTGACAGTGTTAGCAGTGCTAGCAGATTTGTTGCATTGGTTTATAGCGGGATGACACCCATCTAGGCTGGACAATGTAATATGGCAATACATCACGAGGGGGTGTGCTATATGGCTAATTGCTGGTTTTTGTGCACAACAGAACGCAGAGTATCTGAATACAGTCCTTAGTGTGTAATATTGATTCATTTGAAGTTTCAAAGCCTATTTATAACATTGTTATGCAATGGTTGGACAGTAGGTTTCATTTCCAGTACATCCAATTGTAATGTATGCAATCACATGTTTTTGTTGCTTTGGAAAATATTGTCTGCTAAATACGACATTTGCAATATTGATTTATTGTTTTTCTGGTACTGAATGTACACTGATCAGCCGTAACATTATGACCACCTGCCTAATATTGTGTAGGTCCCCTGTTTGCAGGCCAAAACAGCCCTGACCCTTTGAGGCATGGACTCCACTAGACCTCTGAAGGTGTGATGTGGTATCTGGCATCAAGACATTAGCAGCAGATCCTTTAAGTCCTGTGAGTTGTGAGGTGGGGCCTCCATGGATCTGACCTGTTTGTCCAGCACATCCCACAGATTGATTGAATCGAGATCTGGGGAATTTGGAGGCCAAGTCAACACCTTGAACTCGTTGTTGTGTTCCTCAAACCATTCCTGAACCATTTTTGCTTTGCGGCAGGGCGCATTATCCTGCTGAAAGAGGCCAATGTCATTAGGGAATACCGATGCCATGAAGGGGTGCACATGGTCTGCAACAATGCTCAGGTAGGTGGTATGTGTCAAAGTAACGTCCACATGAATGGCAGGACCCAAGGTTTCCCAGCATAATATTGCCCAAAGCATCACACTGCCTCCGCCAGCTTGACTTCTTCCCATAGTGCATCCTGGTGCCATGTGTTCTCCAGGTAAGCGATGCACACGCACCTGGCTATCCACATGATGTAAAAGAAAACGTGATTCATCAGACCAGGCCACCTTCTTCCATTGCTCTGTTGTCCAGTTCTGATGCTCACATGCCCATTGTAGGCGCTTTCGGCAGTGACAGGTGTCAGCATGGGCACCTTGACTGGTCAGATCCTTACACTTGTGTATTTTTCCTGCTTCTAACACATCAACTCTGAGAACAGAATGTTCACTTGCTGCCTAGTACTGTATATCTCACCCACTGTTAGGTGCCATGATGACGAGATTATCCGTGTTATTTACTTGACCTGTCAGTGGTCATAAGGTATGGCTGATCTGTGTATGTAATGTACTACTTCCATGTATAAAAAAGTTTTAAAATCTTTTTTTAGGAATACGTTGCTACCTCCCAGTGGTATTTCAAATAAATTCAGTAAATTTCTTTACAGCTATTGATAATTATCTAGCATTAAATAGCTAGCTAGCGTTAGACAGCAATAGGAGGATAGCTATAGTAGCTATAGGAGGCTCAATTCAATAAAGATCCTGGCTAGTATTTAACGGTTTCATATCATAGCCTAGTCTTATTTAAAGGAATAAAATAATAGGAATCGCAAGGAGTTTACCATCTTCCCTTTAAAAGTTTAATCTCTTAAAACTCTATCCAGCTCATGGTGACAATATTTCTGCTAAAAGACACTTTTATTTTTTTTTTGACAAAGCCTTGGTATTTGCTAACAGACCTGATACATTTAATGTTGTTGTTAATTTTTAAGGTTGAAATAACCTTCATCTCCAGCTTGTAATAACCCTCCAATTTCCCAATATTGAGGGCTATTACAATAATGGGTAGCAATGTTCAAACATGAGTGAGTGCCATCCTGCAACACTTCATGTGCATCCATAGTCGTGGAAAGTAGGGGTGCTGGAGGAGCTGCAGCCTAGTGTTGTGGCCTCAGCACCTCCTGGCGAGATTCTGAAAGTCAGTTTTAGCTTTGTATTGTTCGCTATTTGTGCTACCAAAGTTCTATTAAAATATCTGTTCAGGGACCTAGTTTTTTAATAAACTGTACCAATACAACTCCTCCTAATTTGGTCAGATCTTTGTTTACAAAGTCACACTTTTTATCCACCATAGTTTTTTACCACTTTTACCCCATTCATTTTAGTCAACGCTCATATCCAGAGTGACACGCATAAGCAAGTGTCTTACTAAAGGGCACAATTGCAGACGTTTCACCTTGTAGGCATGGGAGTTCGAACTAGGGGTGTTTTCGATATACCGGCATTGACGATCACTGTGATATTTAAAAAATGAAATATTGATATCATGTTAATAATGATGTTGTATTTTTCCAAAAACTCCTCTCGGTTTCTCGATAGCTTATTCATGTCATCTGTAGACAAACGATACATTTTCTTAAACTTGGAGTCCGTGCCTGTACACTGGCATTGAAATCAATTTGTTAGCCCCACCTATAGACAAACCATGCATGTGCTTAAACTACGAGTCTGGACCTATACACTGGTGTTTGAATTAACGCAAAGACGCGACATTTTCTATAGATATCGTGATAGTATCGTTATTGTGAATTCTTTTGGCCACGATAATCGTGTAGTGAAAATCTGATATGTGACAGCCCTAGTTCGAACCAGTGAACTTTTGGTTACCGGCCCAACCTCTAAGCTGCCGCCTGCTCGGAAAGAGGAATCTATTTGCATTTCCACCTTGTTACCGGGCAATGGTCTCCCTCTGAAGTTGAGGTGCTGTAATGGAGCGCTGTATAACAGGAGCTGGAGGAGAGGGTGGCACAATGAGATCACGGTGCCCCTGTGCCACTGTGCCAAGCCTTTTCAGCCCATAGTGAGTGCTGCCCTGGTTTGGCTGGTGTGTGTGTGTGTGTGTGTGTGTGTGTGTGTGTGTGTGTGTGTGTGTGTGTG
>JACXGI010001973.1:9118-24418 GCA_016801175.1 Esox masquinongy | reverse complement strand
CCAGCCCAGCTGAGCCAGTCCCATTTGGCATGCACCTGGCATCTCCTCAGACACAGGCCATTATTAATTGCTAATACATATTTATGTGGCACAAATTTGCCATTTGTTTATGCATAAAATTATCAATAGCGCTAGGGCGCTTAGCCAGAGAAAATGGTGACCTTTTTAAATAGTAATGAATGGATCTCAGAGTGTGTGTGTGTGTTTGTCTGTGTGTACGTTGGATGTAATGTCTGAGAGTGCTACCACAGCCTATTCGTCTAAGAGAGATATTTTTTAAACAGTGTAAACTCACTGAAAACTGTTTTACTATTTTAATGTTTCACTCTTTGTGGGCCATTTCTCAGGGCCATTGCCACATTCATGTGCTAGTCAGAACTAGGAGACTCTCAGATTTATGACCTGCTACCTGGATGTAATTAATTGTGCTTCATTTTCTACAGATTAGAAAGTGTCTTATTTCCGACCAGCACTTGAATGCTGCACAGGTCTCAATCCACTATTCATTTGAAATCAGTATCAAGAAATCTGTATAGGCAGTTACACCCTAATCATCTTAATTCAACATGATGAGATATGAAAGAGGTGAGTGTATGCTGATGAGTGGTAAAATGTTGAGTGGCAAAACTGATGTGTGTGTTTGCTTGTGCATGTGCACTTTGCTTGAGTGTGTGAATTACTGACAGTATCTTTGAGTGTACATGATGTCATTGTGCTTTTGCGTTTGCACAATTTGTGTGTGTTTGTGTTGCAGGTCAGAGAGTGTAGTTCAGTATACATCTCTGCAGGTGACTACACAATCCTTTCTCGCCTCTGCTTGACCTACTGGGCACGCTCAGACGCACTCAACTCAATAACGAATAAATTAGTCCCCTTTCAAGTGACTCGTCCCCCTTTTGCAAACACATTTACTTTCTATTAACGGCTGATCTCCTGTGCCAGCAGCGCCAGGCAGAGTGGGGAGGCAGACTGTATTAACATACAGATTACAGAGGAACTCTTCACTGGGGAAGTTACACACACACACGCACGCACGCACACACACACACACACACACACACACACACATACACACCACACAGAGGTAGGCACCCATGCTGGAACACACAAGATAGCACGCACACTCACTCAAGCTGCCTGTAACCCACATTCACTCACTCAAGCTGCCTGTAACCCCCAGGCCGTGCGGGGGAATGAAACATACACACACACACACACACACACACACACACACTCACGCTTGGTTCCCTGCCCCTCAAGTCGGTCTTTTTTCCACCTTCAGTCTCTCTCCACCCTCTCTAATTCACATTCATGTTCATGTACCTGTGCAGGCTGACCCTTCATGTATGATATAGAATTTGTCACTCTTTCTCGCTCCCTCTCTCTTTCTGTGTATTCCTGTCTCTGTCTACCTCTATTTCCATTTTTTCTCACTCTCTGTATCTATCTCTGTTTTCCTGTCTTTCTCGTTTCAAGGGTGTAGCTTCTCTCTGATGGGTATCAAGTCCACAGCCAAGTCATCTCTCCAGGGACATTAGTAGGTCAGCAGCTATTTTCATACGCTACTTCTGAATCCCAAGCATCCCTCCTCAGTTGTCTATCGTATGGCAAAAAGAAAACACTTCCTGAATGACCTCCAGTGAACCAATATTGTTGCAGAGTTTCGGACATCATCGGCAGTTCAAAAAGAGGCTCTGCTGAGGTCCATGCTTGTCACTAAAGTGTACGTTGTGGATACTATTACCTGCACCCAAATCGTCAGGATGGCCACAACATGAAAGGCATCAACAGCCACGACCTCTTTCCTAAATGAGTAGCTTTCATGTGGCCCTCACCGGGTTGCTCAGGGCTTCGGCTAGTTTCCATGACTACACCACATGTTCAGCCTATCAGATCCTGCCTGTTGCCCCAGCGGAACAGTGGGCAGGCAATAGCCATCACATTGCTGGTCTGGATCTAGGGGGAGCAAGGCCTTTAGTGTTTAGCCAAGGCCCAACAGCCAGTAGAAGGACATGGGCAGAAGACAGGACAGTGACATAGAGATAAACACTATACTGAGGACAGTTAGGACAGAACTTCAGTGTTGACTGTGAACAGCAGACTGAGAGACAAGGGGAAAAAATCATTGTAGGGACTAACAAGACATTGTAGTGGGGCGGTACTTAGGGTACAATGGTGACAGTGGAGAGGGATAGTATTTGGGGACTTTGGGGACAGTGAAGAGGGACAGTACTTACAGGACTATGAGGACAGTGAAGAGTGACAGTACTTAAAGAACTGTGAGGACAGTGGAGACGGACAGTAATTATGGGACTATGAAGACAGTGGAGAAGGACAGTACTTAATGAACTATGAGGACAGTGGAGAGGGACAGTAATTATGGGACTATGAAGACAGTGGAGAAGGACAGTACTTAATGAACTATGAGGACAGTGGAGAGGGACAGTACTTATTGGACTAAGGACATTAGAGAGGGACAATGCTTCGGTGAGTATGAGGACTGGAGAGGGACAGTACTTAGGGGACTATGAGGACAATGGAGAGGGACAGTACTTACGGGACTATGAGGTCAGTGGGGAGGGACAGTACTGTACTCAAAGAACTATGAGGACTGGAGAGGGACAGTACTTAGCAGACTATGAGGACGTTGGAGAGAGACAGTACTTAGGGTACTATGAGGACAGAGGAGTGGGACAGAACTTAGGGGACTATTAGGACAGTGTATCGGGACATTACTTAGGGAACTATGAGGACACTGGAGTGGGGACAGGAACCATCCTGAGCCATATGGTGAGGGTTGAGTGGTCTTTGTGTGTTGGAGAAGAGGAAAGCAACAATACAGGGCCAGCTGAGAGCTCTGCCCTGACCATTGGTCTTCAGAGTGCAGACTGTACACACAAACACACCCACAAACACACGCACACACATAACCTCCATGGCGTGTCACTGCTGTCTCTTCAGCTGCCAACGCGGCCAGCCGGAAAGCTCTGTCCCCAAATCAGATTGTTTTTCCTGTCAGATCCACTAGGGTGGTACGCCTCACAGGGCATGATATTGTCTGACATATGGGTTAGCGCTGTCTATCTCTCCCTCTTTGTCTCTCTGTCTTTTCCTCTCTCTCTCTTTCCAGCAAAGATCATGGCGACCCGGAATGGAGTGCTTGATGCAGTTTAACAGAGTGCGCCACGGTGTTACACAGTAATGTGTGACAGTGTTCGGCTGAGGTCACTGAATTGAAATGTACTGTTTTAGTATGGTTATCTGGACGATGTACTCCACCAGTGCCTACAATTATTAGACCTCCCGTCTTTTCACAGTCTGTGTCTCCAATGAAGAGAGAGAGCAGTCAGAAGCATTAGCTGCAGTTCCCTTGGTCACAGGAAACGGTGCCTGTGGAGCAGGAAGTAGTTGACCTCCAGAGTTGTTGTAGCACTGGCGACCCTCTTGACCACTGACATCCTCTTCCCTTATTACGGGTGTGTCTGTGGTGTGTGTGTGTCTGTGGTGTGTATGTGTCTGTGGTGGGTGTGTCTGTGTGTGTTTGCGCTGTGTGTTTTTTTACGGTGTGTGTTTGTCCGTGCTGGGCACCAGCATAATTGGTGGACAGAACTAGACTCAAGAACTTTACTGTCTGCCCTACTTACGATTCTGTGTGTGTTCGCGCACGCATGTGTTTTTGTCTAGCGGCTTATGATATAAACAGATCGAGGGCTGAGGGTGACTGTGAGTGCGGTGTTTGAGCTTAGCAGATGAATGACCGTCCAGCCCAGGATCCTGTGTAAACCACACACACACGCACCCATTTAATTTGTATACAATCCGACAGACGTGTAGTGGCTGCTAACAAAGAGTGTGTTTAGCCGTCCGTAGCAGTGTAAGTACATGAAGAGTTACCGACGTGATTGTTACTCTGATTGTAAACAGCGGGCCGGGCCAGCAGGACAAGAGGCTTTTAACTCCGGACCCTGGCATAACGTGCTGGGGACTACCCGACTCACCGCACGTTTTCCTACGCCTTCGCATTTTGAGCAGCACATGGTTTATTGGCCACTGCCCACAGGGTTCTGGCCCAAAGTAGTGTACTTTGGAAGGAATTGTTTGCCATTTGGGACATTTGTGACAGTTTATTGAATATACATGTATAATACTGGCTGTGAGTGAGCAGTGAAATGGTAACAGAGTCTGAATGGTGAATCTATAATGACAGCGTTATTACAGTAGGATTGTTATGCCATTTACTGTTTACATACACACATATATATACACACACTTACACACACCCAAACCCTCTCTCCCTCTGTCCCATGCTCTCTCCTTCTCTTTCATCCTCTCTCTTTCTCTCTCTCCCCCACTCTCTTCCTATTCCTCCCTCTCTCTTCTATTCCATCTCACGCTCTCTCTGTTTCTCCTTTCCTCTCTGTCTCTCTCAATCTGTCTCTGTCTCTCTCAATCTGTCTCTGTCTCTCACCGTGTCTCTCTGTCTGTCTCTATCTGTCTCTGTTTAGTTTTTTTTGTTATTTGAGTGTCTGTTGTATTTTGGGTTCATGGACCCAATAAACGTGTTTTAACACTCAAAAGTCTCTCTATCTCTCTATTTCTCTGAGCTACAGTGGGACCACATCATCTGTCACCCACTCACTGGGCGACAGATTGTCCTGGCGGTATACCTCGTAGTCCCTCTTGTATGTGTGTGTGTGTCTGCGTTCCTTCTAGTCTCCTGTGTGTGTGAGCTCCTCATAGTTGCCAGATATGTTGATTGTATTCCCTAATGTGTGTGTGTGTGTGTGTGTGTGTGCGCGCGTGCGTGCATGCATGTGTGTGTGTGAATCCCAACATGCCCAATATGTCCAATGTATTCCCAGTATGAGTGCTCCTAGTGACGGAGGCCATGGTCATGTCTCCTCCAGCAATCCAATTGTGAGTGACGTATTGGGGAAACGCTGTGCTTAATTACCTGGAGTCTGTTAGTTAGCGTTGCCTACAGCAGCAGAAAAGCCATACTTAACAAAGGCAACACCCTAGAGACTACATGACTACATAGAGCAGGAGACCCATCCATCAGACATCAATAATCTACAGCTTTCCTATCAAAGCGCCAGGGCCTGCGAGGAGCCCTAACATACACGAGCGCATGGAAGAAACTAATAAAACATCAATGGTTTTGCGAACAGATGAAAAAAAAGTGTTTTACCCTAAAGCGCGGGTCATTGTGTGATCAAACCATCTCGGGAGCGTTGTCTAACCGCGATGAAACGCACATCAATGAAACATCAATAAGGCCACGCCCTGTGGTTATAATGGGGCCTTCAGAGTGATGTTCAATAATCCCTTTGCCGCTCAGGGTGCAACGCGTTTTTCAGAAGTGTTCATAAATAAACATTACCTGATTTCTGCTTTGTTCTCAGGTGAGAAAAACCTTTCAGTCTATCCCTCCCCTTTTTCCCTCCCTCTCTGTTTGTGTGTGTGTGTGTGTGTGTGTGTGTGAGCGAACCAGTGTTTGTACGTTTGTGTGTGTACACAGTATTGTGGTATACATTTGATACAGCTCCTCTCTGGTGTTTTAGGAGAAAACTATTCCTCTGCGACTCTATCTCCTTGACCTGAGAGAGGATAACAAGAAAAGATAAAACCAGGTACTTTTACTCTCCTCCACCTCTCTTTCTGATTGAGGTTATAGCCAATTAAGATCATTAAACACAAACAAAACTCAAGCGTTAGAGGGAGGAATTGTTAGACTGCAACCGAATCGTTTCGTGGAATTCTCTGGAGGTACTAACACAAACAGCCTCCCAATATTCTTGACACTGTCTGTTGTGTTTAATTAATTACCTGTGGTTATCTGTCCCAAGAGAAACATTACAATTGACTTCTGTGTTCCACTCAACAAGCTGGTATGACATTGCTTGGATGCAAATGAAACTTGTCATAATACTTAGTTGTGATTGTAAACATGTTATGGTACAATCTAAATGTGTTTGTTATTTCTGGTGATGCAACCATTGAGTCGCGAGAGTCTTGTGTGATAATTGTCTTTACGTGACCCCCCCACTCAGCCCCATGTCTCTCATTCTCTCACTGTGTCTCTCTCCCTGGCTGTGGCTGCCTGTGTGCGCCGCGCGATGAGCTGGGACCTCCTAGCTGCACACACTCCAATTAATCGCTCTGTGATTTGTAATGGAATCTAAAACCATTAACTTAACATGCAGATACATGAGTCTCTGCTGGGATGGGTGCGCGACTTCGTATTGTGTGAGTGCCAGTGTCAAGGAGTAATGTATAATCAAATTGTGTTGTATGCATGTGTGTGTGTATGTGTGAGTCTGTGTGTGTGTGTGTGTGTGTGTGTGCGTAGGAGCAAACAGAAAGTGACATGTCTTATTTGGGTTTTCACTTTCCATTTAGCGTCACAGTCCCAATCAGTGCAGAGATTACCATCGGTTCCACACAGACCTAGATCAAACGTCCATTGCAATTCGATCAACTCATTACAATATGTTTCTGGTATTATCTTATTTAGTAAAGACCTACCTATTCACATGCAAACAGAATGTGTTGTTGTTGTTTTCTTGTGTGTGTCTGTGTTTGTGCATGTGCGTGCAGCGGAGTAGCTCCATTGGCTCGTTTGGGGGTGCGTGTCCAACCAAGCAGATAGGAGAGGCTGCAATCATTATCACCTCCAATTCCACACGGACACAAAAAACACCCAGGCTGTGTGTGTGTGTGTGTGTGTGTGTGTGTGTGTGTTTCATTCCCCCGCACGGCCTGGGGGTTACAGGCAGCTTGGTGACAGTGCAGATGGGATAACATATGACATGAGAGTGTGTGTGTGCGTGTGTGTTTGTGTGTGTATGGGGGACTGCATGCATCCATCTGGACTCTCCTCTGATCCGCCAGGGCTCCCTCTGCTCCTCTCCCCCACTGGGGAGCTATGGAGCTGGGGAGAGAGGACAGACCAAGCCCCTGATCAACCATGAACCTTCACCGACCTCCAAGAAAAACCACTGACAAACATGCAAACAACTAACGACAAATTATGACAGATCTCTTATACCATTATATTTGTTGGGGTAACGTCTATTTTTTGTAAGAGAAATGTCCATCGGTTGGGCTAGATGATACACTTATTGTGTTGATACATGAACCTTCACTCACTCAGGTCTGTCGCGCCGCTCACTCAGAGAAGAGGGACGGGACGAGGCTGGATGCTGCCTAGACGAGAGCAGCGCTGGCCTGAAGGGAGAGACTGGAGAGGACGGGAGTTGGAGAGGGGTAGAAACGTGTGAGAGAGCAAGACATACTGAGAGAGAGAGAGGGAGAGAGAGGGAGGAGAGTGTCAGCACAACAATGCAGTCAGCAGAGCCTCTCTGTCCAATTACAGGCAGACAGGGACGCTAAAGAGGAATTAGGTTGACAAGCGCAATTAATAATTAAAGCAGAGCCGCGAGTCATGCAGCTAGCATATGACAATAGCAAGGGTTACTGTATCTGACAGATTGGCCTTGCGTGTTTACCCCCTCAATCTCCATCTTTCGTCTCTCTCTCCGCCCTCTGTCTCATTCGCTTTCTCTTTGTTTCTCTCTTGCTGTCATTCTTTTTCGGTCACTTTCTCATCTGTCCCAGTACAAAGTGACCTGTAATTCTGGCACTTCCCTCTACATCCTGCCTCCCCTTGTAGTCGCTCGCTGCTCTCTTTCACATAGCACCTCAGCGCTCCAACTCTGTGACCCCCACCCTCAGGTGTCGACAACCCTGTGTTGAGAATTTGTGCCTGAGATCGTTTGGAGGAGGGTGGATGTGGGGCTGGGGGGTAGGGACTCAGGCCTCGTTACCATATCAAAGCTTGAAGCTCTGGGTCCTAATGGTAATTATACTGCCCACAATTGGCGCTCGCTGGTTGGATCATAACAACAAAAAAGGGTGGGGTGGGGGGGTCTGGGGTTTTAGAATTGGCCGTGGCTTTCAGGTTATGTTAATACAGCTCATCCATTTAATTAAAGGCTGGCACACGGCTTTGTTTACATCTGACATGCCTTTCTAAGGGGGGGGGGGGGCAAAGCGCTCACCGTTCTTCGGTTTGGTCGGTCGGTGGGACGGATGGAGGCTGGGCGGAGAGGGAGAGTGGTGAGAGCGACTGCGCCGGTTTGAGCCGTAATGAGGTCCACTGTGGATGGACCTTTGATGGGCCTCCTGGATCCTCCTCTAGCAGTTTCTCCCTGGAGTGGGGCCGGAGACCAGGGAATACGGCTGAAGCCAGGACTCGCTGACTGACTGCCCGACTGGCTGCACAAACCTGGCCCGCACCCTGCTCTCTCATCGCGTGTGTGGTTATATAGTGTCTGTGTGTGTGTGTATGTGTGTGTTTATATAGTGTCTGTGTGTGTGTGTGTGTGTGTGTTCATGCGTGTCCATGGGCGTGATGGGGGGGATAATATACTTGTCGCAATGTTGTTTTTTGCCTTTGTTTGCACATCGGTGTGAAGCCCTGTGCGCAAGTACGAGATAGAAGAATTCTGATGGGTAATGTAATAGTGGCGATTTGAAGCACAAATTGAGTGTGAAGATAAGGAAGACATGAGAGGAGCCTGTCCTAATGAGCCATCTTTACATCTCTATGCATGAAGTACTCCATTATCACTCTGGCAGTACGTATGAGGGGCTCGTCCGGAACATGACTATGACTAAAACGGAGTAAAATGAAGTGTGTATCACAGCTTGTTAACACTGTCATGAGAACAAGGAGATTTTGTTGAACTGAGGAGCAATGGTTGTCTAAAAGAAATGTTCCTTTCGCGATTGGCCGCTGATGTAAAAGGGATGTTGCCAAAACAAAATAAAGGACAGGAGGACACGGGGAATTAAGAGAGAGGAAGAGTGGTGTGCAGGTGGGGGGGGGGCTGTTATGGTTAAACAGAATCACTAGGTCAGTTGGGAGCCAACCCTGTGTGAAAACGAGCCTCGTTGATAAACAGTGAGATAGAGAAAGAGGGAGGAAATTAAGACGGGGAGACGGAAGGAGCGACTGTAAGAAAGGCAAAGTAGGAGGGCAGGTGGAGCAAGAACGAGAGAGAGAAATGTGATGTATGTGGGAGAGGGGAGAAAGTGAGAGTACAGACAGAGAGAAAGAGAGTGGTCAGAGAAAGAGGGAGAGAGGGAGAAAAAAGCATGGAAGTCATAAAGAGAAAAAGAGAGGGAGAGAGAGAGACAGTGAGCAATAAAGAGGAAGCCATAGAGAGAGAAGGAAAGAGAGAGAAAACAGGCCTCCTGTGATCACACTGTTTAACAACAACGCAAGAGCGACCCGAGGCTGCGACGTCCACGCAACGGCTGTGCAATGTCTGCTCAACGTCTGTGCATTCAACAAAAATGGAAGACAAACTGTCTGCCATGCTGTGTCGCAAATGAAGACGCATGCCTTCTGATCTCTGGTATCTCTTGAATAGCCCAGTTGCCAGTCTGTTTAGCTAACATTTCTCTTGTTCCACCAAATGACACTGAGAAATGACTAGTTACCCGGCTACTTAAATAGATAAAAGTTGGGAATGAAAAAAAATAGCTGTGCACAACAAATGTTGACCAGATCGCACACCGGCCAATCAACGGCATGTATTAAAAACTGTACCATGTGTCGACAGTCATGTTGCTTTAATGCATCTTAGTTGTTTGATGGCCATTGTCTGCTGAAAAGCGGTCAGAGAGTGAAGGAGGCATTTCTGACAGCTAAATGAGGTGCGTCTGTAGGGAGATGAACTGTGAGTGCACTCTCTTACTCCATCCTCTCTCCTCACAATGAATCGAGTGCGTTGGTCATTCACACCTCAACGTGCCCCCAAGAACCTCCTTGGTGTCGCCTCGTAAGTGACATGGGCAACGTCTGACACCAATAAACCCTGAAGTCTTTTTGCAGTCGGACTGGCTTTGAGGTACCATGATAAGGGTCCTTCAAGATATATTTTTCTTTAATAATTACAAATATTTTTTAAAGATAACAAAAAGAGGAAAGGGGAGAAAGAGACAAATAGACAGAGCATAGACTTGGTATTGACAGAGGTCACCATAGCCAAACCTGGCTCTCATAATAAGGATATGTAGACACTACCCACATAATTAGTTGGAAACGGCACGTCCTAACCTGTCAAATGTATCACCCCATAGAGACATATTTCCCACAGAGTATACATGCCTTTATCCCTGTAAAACTTGGGCGTGTGTAATGTTGACTTAGAATTTCAGATTGTTTTTTACTTTGTCTCATATCTTGCTTACTTTCCATGTACTTTGGCAATGTAAACAAATGTTTCACATGCCAATAAAGCCTTTAAAAGTAATTGAATTGAGTGAGACACAGAGAGAGATTTATTAAAGAGTGAGAGAGAGTGTGAAAAAGAGAGCTACAGAAAGAAAGGTATATCATAATTAAGTCTGTCTGTTTTTGAGTATCTGCTTGGCTTGTCACCAGGCAGTTACCATGAGACAGATGCAATGAGAATGGCTGGTAATTAAATCGGTGAACCTCCCTCAAAGCACATGTTGCTTGTTCCTTCGCTATCTGCGCACAGAAATCAGACATGTTGTTTTTCCTTCCAAAAACGTCCCTTTTTTAAAAACACTTACTCCATCTGGTTTAGTCACTACGTAGGTGTGCCCACCTCTACTCTTATCGTACCAAGCTCAGGTGCTCCACAATTCTATTCTAACATTCCAGCATGTGTTCCTTGATCCAGGCAGAAACTGAAAAGACCCTCTGCAGGACCCAGATAAGAATCCATACAGACCTACAAGCCTATGATAGAATCTACTGCCCAAAGATTCACAGCCTAGTACGACAACCATTTTTGCCATTTTGAAGAGATTTTGAGTGGATCTAAATATCTGACTCTTCATGCACTTTGATCTGACTCCTCAAATGTCTGGACATACATTAAATACAAAATATTTGATTTAACATAATCAAAAACATTTTTTTTCTTCTTCCCTTTAGTTCATCTGTGAGGATAAACCTGACTATAATCTTAACAAAGATTTTAGAAATGGCTTCAGCTCAAATAAAAATAAAAACCCAACTTTCAGTATATCTTAAGTTTCTCAGATTCACATTGACGTTTGGGTTGTGTGCAGCAAAGTCTTACAGTCTATGAACTCAACCCAAATAGATGTGAACAATTTGAAAGAGAGAATGTACTTTTTTCAAGGAATCATAAGAGGAAAATGAAACACGTTGACACACAGGCTCAGTAATGAAACTGAAGAAATCAGATTGAACCAGTTCTACTTCACCAGTCTTGTAAGCACTTCACTTGTATTTCCCTCTGTTCATTTGTAGCCGTGCCGGGTCGATAAGTACCATGTAATCTCTGCTACACAGCTAATACACTGTTTGAGTCTGAACGCTTCCCAAATGGACCCCTATGCAGTGCACTGCTTTTAACCAGGGCTCTGTAGGTCCCGGCCAAGGGAAGGGTACTATAATGTTAACGAGGCACCCTTTGGGACGTATTATTTGGGACGTATTATTTGGGGGGGGGGGATGGGGTTATCCTGACTGGTTTTGTCTAAGATCTGAGAGTTTCCTCCCTCCCACCATGACAAGCGGTTAAGACTCAAGGACGGAATCTCTTGTTCGGGGGTTGAAAACAAATCAAGAACTGTAGCTTGATAATGTGACAAGACGTATAAGCCGGTTGAACGAGATCATCTTGTCTTGAATTTTCATGACACGGACTTCAATTGCTTCTAAAGTTTTGTTATGTCCCCCCCAAATCTCACTTGTTCATGTCCATGTGCATCTTAATATGTTAAAGAGAGACATTCTTTTTGAAATGGCCCACAGTTTTTGTGGCGTTGTCGCCTAAATGTTATTGCTTTTGTATCCCTGTCCTTACTCCTATCCTCTAGGACATGTTCTGGCCTCACTTTCACATCCCTCCTCTTCAACCAATGTTGTTTTATAAAGGCCTTTGCACAAAAGCAGTCGTCACAAAGTTCTAAAAAAGTGCTTGTCTCCTTAGCTTGAATCTTTGTCATTTCCGCCAATCTCTGCTGTCACGGCCAAACGCCTCGTTCTCAACGCGAGGAGCAGGCAGGCGGTCTGAGGTATTCTGGGGGAAATAAAGGCACTAAACGATTCCTTCGCTCGTTGGAGAAAGGAATAACTCGTAACGGATAGGGCATTGTCTGCAAGGCATGCATCTTTACCAAGGTCATCGCCAATAGGGACTCTTACCATTCGTTCAAGATAGAACTAACCACGATATGTTTTTCCCCCTTTTGTCTTGTGAAAAGGATTCCAATCATATTTGATAGTGAAAACCCCTCTTAGATGGAGATCCAGGTTTCAATATGTTTCAGAGGATGCGGCCCAAATTGTCCCCTGCGCACTGTCTGGGCCTGGTCAAAAATAGTGCACTAGATAGGCATTAGGATGCTATTTAGAATATAACCGCTGTATCTCATCTGAACAATGTCTTCCATGGTCTTTGTGAAACTGAGTCAGGCTCGGTTCATACTCGCTGTGTGTGTGTGTGTGTGTGTGTGTGTGTGTGTGTGTGTGTATGTGTATATTTACTATCATGGCGAGAATGTACAATCCTGCAAGGATAGTAAAACAAGAAACGTTTTACCTCTGAGGACATTCTGCTGGTTTGGTGACTAAAAAACTGTAATTGTGGTTTAGATGTAGGGTAGAAGTTACAGTTAGGTTTAGGTGTTATGTGAGGTTTATGTGAGGTTTTTCAGGTGGATGTTTTGGTTTGCCATAAAGTATAGTAACATGTAAAATGGGTCTTTGTTGTCTGTTTGTGTGTGAAAACTATCCACCTATAGAACGATCAATATAACATCCTTTTTTCTGTCTTGGGTTCATCTTGTTTTGTCCAATTCCCTTCTTCACTTTCCTAACCTAGAACGTTTTTTCTTTCCATTTTCTCACTCCCTCACGTTTTTCTCCTCAGATGATCTTCCGTTGCTTGTGATGATCAGAATTCTTTTGTGGGGTCTGACACGTTTTGTGTAGGGTGAGAACACAACAGAGACGTTACAATGGCCTTTTATGTCCTAGAGGAAATATATGAGTCTTTCTCCAGTAATGAACTCTCTTTCAGGTCCCTGTAGAGATAGATGCATTGTCTTGGGTTCACACAGAAACGTCAGAGACCCAGGGTGCTTTGTGCAAGATCAAGTTCTTTCTGTGAGCATTGATCTGGAACGAGGGATGAGAGAGAAGAAGGGGAGAGGGGGATGAAGGGGTAGGAAGAAAGAGAGAGAAAGAGAGACAGAGAGAAGTAGAGAGAGGAGGGAGAGAGGATAGGAAGAAGTTGAACATGAGTGTGTCTTAGATGGAGTGAAAGAGTTAAAATATAACCTTTAGACATCTCCAAAGGATTTATGTGTCTGTATTCCTAAACTTTGCTAAAAAGGCTTTATAAAAATATATATTCATAGCTGTATATTGTATGCTTAAACAATTATTTTATATATAAAAAAGCTCAGGGAAATATATTTTGTAGAAGTGGTATAACAAATAATACTTAAAAAGTTACCCAGCAAGGCTAATGACACTGAGTATTTTCAAAAACATTTAGTGAGATTAAAGAACACATTGAGAGGGGTCTTACATCACTGCTTTGTACAGCATCTTTCCAGATCCTCAATATCATCTGGCCTTATAGACTGCTCTCTTTAATCCCCCCATTTCTGACAAATGTCATTGTATCCAATTGTAGTTATGAGAGTCATAGATGTACCCTCACTAAACATGGCCTGCCAATACATTCACGCTTCTTTTGTCCCAGCTTGCTCAACCAGGAAGTCAGCGGAACCAGTGTGTCAGAGGAAACACTACTCATTGGGCGATCCACTTGTTGTCAAGTTTCAGCCTCCTGGCAGAGGATTCAGGTTTTTGGCTAAAATGTCCTGGTACTTGGTTCATGATGCCAGTGACCTTAACAAGGCCTCAGGACCAGTGGAAGCAACAATGACCCAAAATACCAAATATCCAGCACCATTGTCTGCAATAGTTTTTTTTTTTCTCCGGTCCAGTGGCTCCGGTCACATTTCCCTGCAAGGAAGCTGAAACTTGGATACAAGATAATATTCCAGTGAGAAAATTATACCAGAACACACCAGGATAAATAAGGATAAGCTCAAGTATGTGAAATTATACTGTATAGAGGAATGCTCTTAGATCCCTTACAACATGTTCTCCAGTCACAAAGCAATTCAGGAAAATGTTCAGTGTTGTTTTACTTGCAATGGGAAGGGGGCAGGAGTATTGAGAATGGGGTCATTCTGACGCCTTTCCTTTTACATAATAAAAAACATTATGTAATTTCTCCAATTTGTGAGCCTTAACTACTGTATATGTCAGTGTTTTAGTTCTCAGTTTTATACACACATTTTTTCTCTGCTTGATGCCAATCAATGTGTATTTTACTGTATGTGCTTGTTTTTGTGTGCGTATGTGTTGATGTGTGATATGTTGAACAGACACAGTGGAGGAAGGTTAGGTGATGTTAGCCAGGTATAATAGGAAAGACGTGCACCTACTGTTATTACCATTCCCTTCATTATCATCATTATTGTTGTCACCTCAAAGACAGTCATTATCGCCTACTGAGAACAGGGTAGGGGTCAAAAACTGAGGGTGGGGGCGGGACGCTGTACAATAAGGGACAGAAAGTAAAGGCAAGACTTATGCAAAGCAAAAGATGGAAGGAGTGGCGCATTTTGGGGAAGAGTGAAGAAAAGACAGAGAGATGGAGAGAGAAGTGAGCCATTCAGAAAAAAGTGTGTGCTGTATCTAGCTGCGCTAATCATTGAGCTCTTGTAGTTGAGGGTGATGCCAAAGCATCCAGTCCTCTAGGACGGGCTCCTGTCAAGTTGTGTCAGCTCGCTGGTGAAGACACTGCCAGCCACTGCCAACTGCCATTGCCGGAATGGGAGAGAAAGTGAGAGAGGAAAGAAAAGGGAGAGAGGGGTAGAGAAGGAGGAAGAAAAAGAAAAAGCGAAAGTTGAGAGGGTGAGAGGGGGAGAGGAAGAGAGTGAAGATATGAAGTCAGATCATGGATTTGTTTCTTTCTAATCAAATTAATTAGCACTCATACACTTGTGAGGAGCCGTGTTGACGATTGTCTTCTCTCCTTTTGTTTTAACGCCCTCTCTTGGCCTTCACATGTTCACCCAAGCAGAAACACACTTCAGAGGCCTGTAGCTGCAGTGTTAGAAATGTGAAGTGTGTGTGTGTGTGTGTGTGTGTGTGTGTGTGTGTGTGTGTGTGTGTGTGTGTGTGTGTGTGTGTGTGTGTGT
>JACXGI010001972.1:42695-81582 GCA_016801175.1 Esox masquinongy | reverse complement strand
CTCCATAAATAGTAATTCCATAACCATTTGGTAACTATTATCACCCTCCCTATTCTTTTATTTTCCATTCAATTCTAACTGTTAAATATGCATTGACTCTGGGATGGGAAAAAATTATTTGAACAATAAATGAAATAAAACATATATGCTAGCCTATATAACACACTTTTGAAATATATTTCCTTCAAATAAAATCATGTTTTAGGTTAGATTATATCACATCTCCTGCTCGACCAAATTCAGCAACATATTTTACTGTCAGAATTCGTCTAAATAGAACGGGAAACTACTTTTAGCCATCAAGTGGCTATTTGATCCAGAGTTCTTGTAGCAAGCGAATCGCTGAGCAATTTTTGACAAGTCATCAGTCATCACCTGCATATATTTCTCTGCCCTAGTCAACACAGGGTTGTTCCCTTGAAGTATATTAAAACAGACAAAAACTGATTCGAATTCAATTATTCAAAACACAGATTTTCCTTAACTGTTGGATACACTGAATAAAATACTGTATAAAAACGCGCTAAATTTGCAAAAAGCACCTTCCTGTGTACGGTTCAGCCTTCTTTAGAATAAAAATCCATGAGAGACCAGCGCCCTCTACAGGATTAGTGAATAAATACATACATGTATACACGTGCGTTCAGTCGTCTATGTCAGTCGACTGAGCGCGTGTACTGACGCTACGCTTATAGGTGACTGAACAGTGCGACTGTGTTGGACGACTGAACGTGTATACCACCGCGTATGCGACCGCGTATATGTCTATACGCATATACAATGTGTACATTGTGTTTGTTTATCCAAGTTTATCATTTTAAAAGGCTAATTGATCATTACAAAACCCTTTTGCAATTATGTTAGCAGAGCTAAAAACTGTTGTGCTTATTAAAGAAGCAATAAAACTTGCCTTCTTTAGACTAGATGAGTATCTCAAACAAAAATTGTGGGTTCGATTACAGGCTCAAAATGGCCAGTACCAAAGAGCTTTCTTTTGAAACTCGTCAGTCTAATCATGTTCTGAGCAAGTCGATTCCATGCGAGAAATTGCCAAGAAACTGAAGATCTCGTACAACACTGTGTGCTACTCCCTTTACAGAACAGCACAAGCTGGCTCTAACCAGAATAGAAAGACGAGTGGTGGGCCCCAGTGCACCACTGAGCAAGAGGACAAATACATTAGTGTCCAGTTTGAGAAACAGACGCCTCACAGTTCCTCAACTGGTAGCTTAATTATATGGTACCAGCAAAACACTAGTCTCAACGTCAACAGTGAAGAGGCGACTCGGGGATAAAAGATTAATATGGGCAAAAGAACACAGACATTGGACAGATGAAGATTGGAAAAAAGTGTTATGGACAGACATATCTAAGTTTGAGGTGTTCAGCTCACGAAGAACATTTGTGAGATGTAGACCAAATGAAAAGATGCTGGAGGAGTGCTTGACACCATCTGTCAAGCATGGTGGAAGCAATGTGATGGTATGGGGGTGCTTTGGAGGTGTTGAAGTGGGAGATTTGTAAAGGGTAAAAGGGATCTTGAAGAAGGAAAGCAATCACTCCATTTTGCAATGTCATTCAATACACAGTGGCCAGCACAGTCATCGGATCACAACCCTATTGAGCAGTTGTGAGAGCAGCTTGACCGTATGGTATGAAAATGCCCATCAAGAAGAAATGCCCATCAAGCCAATCCAACTTGTGGGAGGTGCTTCAGGAAGCATGGGGTGAAATCTCTTCAGATTAGCTCAACAAATTGACAACCAGAATGCCAAAGGTCTGCAAGGCTGTAATTGCTGCAAATGGAGGATTCGTTGACAAAAGCAAAGTTTGAAGGACACAAATCTTATTTCAATTTTTAACCTTGTCAATTACTATATTACCTATTAATTTTGCTATATTTCCTATTCAAACTCATTTAATGTATGTTATCACGGGAAACAAAGACATTTCTATGTGACCCCTAACTTTTGAACAGTAGTGTATCTGTTGCATTTATTGGCTATACGTTGACAAGATGTTGGGCACTATGTTGTTTAGCTCTCTTCAGTAACAGGTTACACTAGACAAACAAATGAAAAGACACAGCAAAATAATCATTTGCAAAAGAAGTGTTGTGATGTGCTAAGCAGTCTGTCAAATTACTAACAAATACCAAAGAAATATGAAGACTAATATTTTTATAGTTTTTTTCCCAAACACACCAGCACATCTTACCAACTGTTTTCCATCCTTATCACTCACTTTATCTGCTAGGTCCCATATGCGGATCGTGCCGTCATCGCTGGCAGAAATGAACATGTCTTTGGAGGGGTGTGTAGCTAGTCCCCAGATTCTGCCCTGAGTGTGTCCGTTGATCATGGTATTGGAGGCCGCATTCTTTTCGCCTACCTCAATGATCTCACCATCTTTAGTTCCCACTAAAATTTTACCCTGGAAAGGTTAAATAAACAAAACATAATGAGATACTTTATTAGAATCTACTGTGAAAAAATCCTTCGCCACCTGATAAAATTGTTTCAAGCTATTTACCTGGGCAGTAAGATTTTATCCGCTCGGAAAAACATGTTATCAAATTTGAATAAATACAAATAAATTAAGCAAAGCAAAAACTGACTAGAGTTAAGAAAAAAAGTTTTTAAAGTAAATAATACATTTGGTTTACCATCCCTTTCAGAAAAGTACCAGCACAAATTCACGTGGACGGTTTTACAACACTTAATAAGTGGTCACATTTTTCAATATGAAGCTAACACGTTGTCACGTTATCAAATTATTATATTCATTTCACATGAGGTCACATGATCACATTGAAATGTATGTTTGACACACTTGTGTGTTGTCATGAAATATAACCAATTTACAGAATAAAAGCACAAGAGTTGACATTTCTGAGCAAAACAATTCATCACAAAAGCTACTTATCGTCTGGATTGGTAATTGGTGTATGTATGGAAGAGAGTGAGCAATTGGGAACTTTCCCCCCATCTAATTTGAAGGCAAGATTAGGTTAAGACCATATGTCTGTCCAATCCTCTCTATGAAGCAAATACATAGCAATGGGGCAAAATACAATTCCAACCCCATTTCCAAAAAAGCTGTGTTTTACGCTGAGTAAAATGCAAATAAAAACAGAATGCAATGATGTGCAAATCATTTATCCCTAAATTTAATTGAAAATAGTACAAAGACAACATATCAGATGTTGAAACAGACATTTTATTGTTTTTAGAAAAATACATGCCCATTTAGAATTTTTTGCCAGAAACTCATTTCAAAAAAGTGTTGTGTCACCTGTTTTTTTTAACAATACTCTGTAAGCATTTGGGAACTAAGGAGACCAACTGCAGTAGTTTTGAAAGTGAAATGTTTTCCTTTTCTTGCTTGATATGGGATTTTAGCTGCTCAAGAGTTCGGGGTCTCCTTTGTCGTATTTTTCATTTCATAATGTGCCAAATGTTTCAATGGGTGACAGGTCTGGACTGCAGGCAGGCCAGTTTAGCATCTGCTCTGTTACTACAGAGCCATGCTGTTGTAATACGTGCAGAATTTGGTTTGGCATTGTCTTGCTGAAATAAGCAAGGCCTTCCGTAAAAAAGACATCATCTGTATGCCTGGATATGTTGCTCCCAAACCTGTATAAATTGTTCAGCATTAATGCACCCCCATACCATCATGGATGCTGGTTTTTGAACTGTGTGCTGATAACAAGCCAGATGGTCCCTCCCCTCTTTAGCCCGGAAGACGCAGTGTCCATGATTCCCAAAAAGAATTTCAAATTTTTATATGTCAGTCCACAGGACAGTTTTCCACTTCACCTCAGCCCATCTTAAAATTAGCTCAGGACCTGAGAGGGCGGCAGTGTTTCTGGATCTTGTTTATATATGGTTTCTTATTTGCATGGTAGAGTTTTAACTTGCATTTGTGGATGCAGTGACGTACTGTGTTCACAGACAATGTTTTTCGGAAGTGTTCCTGAGCCCATGCAGTGATTTCCACTACAGAATTGTGTCTGTTTTTAATGCTGCTTGACGGCCCAAAGATCCCGGCCATCCAATATTGGCTTTCGGCCTTGTTCCTTCGGTACAGAGATTTCTCCGGATTCTCTGAATCTTTTAATTATATTATGTACCACAGATGATGAGATCTCCAAAATCTTTGCAATTTTACGTTGAGAAACGTTATTCTTCAATTGTTGCACTATTTGCCTGTGCAGTCCTTCACAGAGTGCTGAACCACTCCCCATCTTTACTTCTGAAAGACTCATCCTCTCTGGAATGTTCTTTGTATACCCAATCATGTTACTGACTTGTTGCCAACAAACATAATTATCTTTTATTAGCATTACACAACTTTTCCAGTCTTTTGTTGCCCCTGTCCCAGCTTTTTTGAAACATGTTGCTAGCATCAAAATTATCGTATTTAATACAAAGGGGGCATATATTTTTCAAGAAACAATATCATTTCTCAGTTTCAACATTTGATATGTTATCTTTGTACTATTTTCTATTTAATATAGGGTTTAAATTATTTGCACATCACTGCATTCTGTTTTTACTTCATTTTCATTCACTACATTTTACACAGCGTCCCAACATTTTGGGAAACGGGGTTGTAGAAAATGATGGCATGACTAAGTTTTGGTTCACTCCATCACAATCTTGGGTCAAATCCAGCATTCACGCATCACAAAGCACACTTTAGTTTATGTATAAGTGGGCAGAACACATAACCGTACCTTCCCCCGGCACACAGATCTAACATTCTCCACTGCCTGCCCTGTCTCCAGTTGGAACGCCCTACAGCGTTTCATCTCCTGATCCCACAACTTAACTGCTCCGCCCTCCTTAGTCCTGTTAAAAACACAAATAAGTTGATTTGTGTCAATTTATGTCATATGTGTTTTATGTTGTGGTATGTTCTTCCGATTGTCATGTTGTTGATTTGACCTCTGTGGATAAAACTGGAATGAAAACAAACATGCAGGTGCACACAGAAAGCTTTGTTGATTGCCATACATCTCCTTTAAAATGCATGTATGTTTTAAGATGATGAAAAGAATAGCAAATAAAATTAATCCTATATTTGAGTATGTATCGATCAATGATGGTCTGGGTCACCAGTGATTGACCGGCCCTCTGCTTAACAATAATTGGACCAGGAATGTAATGACGTGTGTACGTAACAGACATCAAAGTTATGTTGCTAACAGTATAGCTTCCGCCCTGACAGTTTGCCTCCCCCCACACTTGGCACAAACTCTGATCTTCTACTTCGTAAGACACACGTGATCACCCTATGCTCCATTTGAGCTATACAAAAATGACCAATTGTATAGCCCCATCGGAAACATTCCAAGCAAGCTGTGTAGGGAGCTGAAGGGTCGTTCTTAACTCTGCTACGTGTAGAATGATTAGAAATAATTTATATACTCGGCAATGACACATTATGAATGTGTTCCTCTTTGTACGTGTGAACTGATTCAGAACCGGTGGGGTTAACTTTCATAGTAAATCTTGTGATTTGGCTTTCACTCAGTGTTCTGGTTTTCAATTGAGAGAGTTTACATTATGTAACCTGTGTCTGTGTACTCACGGCCTCTCTTTCCCTCCCGTCACAATGAGTCCGTCCCTGAGCGTGGTATACATGGTAAAAACAGGGCCTGTATGTGCTTTGGCCACCACCCGTACCAAGAAGTGTTCTCGCCATACATACACATCTCCATTTATGGCACCAGTAAATGTGAGGTTATTCTGTAAAAAAAGACAAAACTCTCATTAAAAGTAGCGTGAGTAGTTTTTTTTTGTACAATTTATTTTAACAGAGAAAACAGACTGAGACCTGGATCCTGTTTACATGTACAGTTTAAGCACACAAACAAAAATATTTATAAAAAGAACATTTCAAGACATACAAGACAAAGACATACAACAGACAACAGAAACACTCTTAGGCTAAAACCCAAGTTAAACATATGGCTGCAAATAGTTTGGAATGCAGGGAAAAACACATTCACTTACATTACAAATACTTACAATACCTTTTTAAACAATGGGTAATACTATTTTGAAAGACCAAATTTCAATCTATGGATGTTCTTAATTTTAAAAAAAAGTCAGGCCTTGCCATGAAAGGTTTCATAAGCGGTTCCCAATCAGAAACAGATTTATGTACTGTACTAGGAAGGAAAAAAGATCACATCATACTTCAGATGCAGCAAGTTCATGTCATGTCAGAAATTAGGTAAAATTTACACTTAAATCAAAATATTATACTACATATAGATCACTGAACTGAAAATATAACAAAATGCATTATTTGATTATTAAGCTACACCCTGTCATTTAAGAAATGCTCAGTGGGTCAATATTCTACGGTGGCCCGGAAGTGCAAAACACAACCACTAATACAATTACACACCCCCAATAAAAATACTCCCCCCAATAGCGTAAAACACAACCACTAATATAATTGCACACCCCCAATAAAAGTACTCGCCCAAAACTGCAAAACATAATGACAAATACAATTACACACCCCCAATATAAAAACTCCCCCTAATACTGTAAAACACCACCACTAATACGATAACACACTCCCAATACCATACACCTTCCCCAAACATAAACGCATTCCCCCCAAATACGAAGCAACATTACATTAAGTCAAAATGGAAAGGGTAGGTACAAGACTCTCGTCGCTGATTGCATGCACAGTCTTTTATTCAGGGTGAACGGGACAGGAAATTTTTATTGCTGCGAGAAGGAAGAATTATTAATAATTCTGGTTAGATGCTAAATGCATTTCGTTGTACTGTAGGCCTACTTGTACTTGTTCAATGACAATAAAGTTGAATCTAATCTAAAGTGAATAAGAAGAATTAGTATAAACAATTCACGTAATTTAATTCATATTTATTATTATCAGGGATATTCATATGGTCATCCCCAGATAACACGCATTCGTCTTCTTGCCGATCGAGACATTTGTCTTCTTACCGGCCTTAGATCGAAACATTGTATTTGCACTGAGAACATAGAGAAGTCAGCTGTGCGTATCAAAGATCAAATGGATCGTATTCCATGTAGGGTAGTTTGGGGTAACACGCCCCCCCCCTAAGATCAATGTCTATTTACTGACACAAAAAACAAAAGTTAAGTGATTTTTCAGTATGTTGAAAATGGCTATGCTTAGGGTAATGGATTATAAAGTAAAATAAATGGCAGTTGACAGATTAATTTGTATGTAATCAATTTTTTAGGAAATATTTTAGGAAAGGGGCATTTTTTCCAGCTACTGGGGTAAGATGCCCCCTCCCCATGGGTAAGTTGCCTCCCCGGGGAATCTTATCCCAATAGAAGGTAATGCCTTAGGTGCAGGGCTGCCCAACCCTGTTCCTGGAGATCTATTGTCCTGTATGTTTTCTCTTCAACTCTATTCGTGATTAAGATGATTAAGCTTTTCATCCACCAAATTATTAGAATCAGTTGTGCTAAATTAGAGTTGGAGAGAAAAACCTACAGGCCAGTAGATCTCCACATTCCTTTTCCTTACACGCCATTTCATACAGTTGAACTAAACTTATTATCGTTTAAATAAGGCAATATTTTAAATCCCTGCAGTCTTTAAAATGAGATTCAGGATAAAACGTTTTGAATAGTTGGTCATATTTTTTTTTCAACAAATTAATTGCAATATACCTGATTAAAGACGTATTAAACAAACAAACACACATTTCATAACAATAACTTTTTTACAGATGGCATTATTTCATTTTCAATTGATTCAGATGAAATGAATCCAACTCCAGTTACATTTGAGCATAGTTCGTGGGCACACCTCTGACACTGCTTGCATCATATCCAGTCCCTACAGGTAACACAGTAAAGCTCATTCCAAAACAAGCATTCTGCATCCCCTTCTTTTACGGTGTTTAAGGTTTTGGAACCCGGACCACATTTTCCTAGGTGCCACAGCCTTCTTCAGTCTCATAGGTTTCTTTCCCCTTTTGCTTTCTTTCTTCTCTCTTAGGTTTTATGCAATCCCATGCCCCCGGGGGCATCTCGCCCTATTGGAGGAGGGGTATGTTGCCCCGAACATACTACTGTAGTCTATTACTACTTTAACCAAAAACAATAAAAATATTTATCTCCACTGTGTATGGGATTTTGTGAAAGTGAAATTCTTTTGGCAAGTTATTGTTAATATCAAATATCAAATTTTATCAAAGAAATTACCACTAGATACTTAACTTTTCATTCAAGGTACAGTGAGGGAAAAACTTATTTGATCCCCTGCTGATTTTGTACGTTTGCCCACTGACAAAAAAATGATCAGTCTATAATTTTTATGATAGGTTTATTTGAACAGTGAGAGACAGAATAACAACAAAAAATCCAGAAAAACACGTCAAAAATGTTAGAAATTGATTTGCATTTTAATGAGTGAAATAAGTATTCAACCCCTCTGCAAAACATGACAAAACCCTTGTTTGCAATCACAGAGGTCAGACATTTCTTGTAGTTGGCCACCAGGTTTGCACACATCTCAGGAGGGATTTTGTCCCACTCCTCTTTGCAGATCTTCTCCAAGTCATTAAGGTTTCGAGGCTGACGTTTGGCAACTCGAACCTTCAGCTCCCTCCACAGATTTTCTATGGGATTAAGGTCTGGACACTGGCTAGGCCACTCCAGGACCTTAATGTTCTTCTTCTTGAGCCACTCCTTTGTTGTCTTGGTCATGTGTTTTGGGTCATTGTCATGCCGGAATACCCATCCACGACCCATTTTCAATGCCCTGGCTGAGGGAAGGAGGTTCTCACCCAAGATTTAAAGGTACATGGCCCCGTCCATTGTCCCTTTGATGCGGTGAAGTTGTCCTGTCCCCTTAGCAGAAAAACACCCCCAAAGCATAATGTTTCCACCTCCATGTTTGACGGTGGGGATGGTGTTCTTGGGGTCATAGGCAGCATTCCTCCCTCCTTCAAACACGGCGAGTTGAGTTGATGCCAAAGATCGTGCATGAAGCCCCAGACCGAGGGAGATTGACAGTTCTTTTGTGTTTCTTCCATTTGCGAATAATCGCACCAACTGTTGTCACCTTCTCACCAAGCTGCTTAGCGATGGTCTTGTAGCCCATTCCAGCCTTGTGTAAGTCTACAATCTTGTCCCTGACATCCTTGGACAGCTCTTTGGTCTTGGCCATGGTGGAGAGTTTGGAATCTGATTGATTGATTGATTCAGTGGACAGGTGTCTTTTATACAGGTAACAAGCTGAGATTAGGAGTACTCCCTTTAAGAGTGTGCTTCTAATCTCAGCTCGTTACCTGTATAAAAGACACCTGGGAGCCAGAAATCTTTCTGATTGAGAGGGGATGAAATACTTATTTCACTCATTAAAATGCAAATCAATTTATAACATTTTTGACATGCGTTTTCCTGGATTTTTTTGTTGTTATTTTGTCTCACTGTTCATTTGCTCTTTATTGGAAAACTGTCAATGGGCCGAGAATCGTATTGTGGATTAAAGAGATGGGGTCAAATATGTAAATGGAAAAGATAACGTATACTGTTAGACCTAACAAAATATTTTTGATAATGTCTGGAGACCTTTTATTTACTTCTTAAAACACAATGTTGAGGATGGTAACCTACTTCAGCAGTAACATGCCCTGAGGGAGTAGGGTAGCGTTAGGATTTGAGAAATACCCTTTACCTTATTTGTGTTTTTGATTTCAAGGTTCCCTTTTCCTATTTCTCACCTTTTATTAAAATGTTTTATTTTATATATATATTTTGTTGAATTTTTTTGTGTATTTTAATTTTTTTCTTCTCTTTATTGGTCTGTCTTTAAATGTACTTTTTATGTCTATTGAGAGGGAAGGGACGATGGGAGGGAATACAGGGTAAAAAAATATATATGTTTGCTGTATTTTACTACAATTGGTATTCATTATATACTATGTTGTGATCTGCAAACTGAAAACTAATAAATATATTAAAAAAAAAAAATATATATATATATATATATATATATATATTTATTTATCTCTAAACAATCACATGATTTATCTTAAGGGTTCCCTACATTTAAATATATATTTTTTAAATGATTTAACACAATTAGATTATATCTACAACTTATTCTAAATGACAAAAAAAATTAGATCAACTTGTTTTGAAGAAATTACTTCAAACATTGTGATGAACCACAGTATACTTGTAGTTCATTAAGACTAGTGGCAGCCAGAGAAAGTGTTGAAAAAAAGAATGGTGACATTTTATGGTTTATGTGTGAGTTACATCAGGGGGGGCATCTTACCCCAGGGGGCGTCTCACCCCACGTTACCCTATAACATCGCGAGGTCTGCTTTGCGCGTCGATTTAATGGAATGACTTAACTGTGACGGCAGCTTACTGGGTCGGCTATTTATCGTGAACAACTCGAATTAGATAACATCCAGAGATGTAAATCTTCACCAGCTTATGTCCAATTATTTAAAATAAATAGTGAAATAAAAATAAATCAGCCATCAAATGCTGCATTTTTTGTAAATACCATGGGAATCATTAATTTGTGAACACTATCAACTGTCTCACCCTGTACACATCAGCAACGTATGAACAGCACCAGACAGAGCTAGGTAACCTCAATTCTGAGATATTCTTAGATATGTCGTCAACTTTTCACAACATTAAAATTAGTCAAAAAAGCACAGCGTTATGATGGGTAGCATCTCGATACCAGGACCTTCCGATCTACAACCGGGAGCACTACCCACTACTCCAAACAGGGATGGCTAATTGATATAGAAGAGTAATGGTGTTACCAAGGTCACTATACTAGGCACGCCCACTGAAACTGTGTACGTTCGTTAAAATTATTGCCACGGTAAGGGCAATACATATGGCAGGCCAAGTGAGTCACAATCATCAGCATATACAACACGTCAGGTTACGTTATGGAAGTACACACTTTGGCAGACAACACGTCACGATACGTTATGGAAACACGCTTTGGCAGACGACTCGTCGCGTTACGTTATGGAAATACACTTTGTCAGATGACACGTCACGTTACGGAAATATGGAAACAAGCTTGGGCAGATGACTCGTCAGGTGACGATATCGATGCGCACACGTTTGAATGGGCCATCTACATATTTGTACAAATATATACTAATTTCAATGAATCTTCTCAATCTATTTCCCACAAACAAACTTGTTCAGTTGAATCACAGACAACAGTGAATTCAATTTTGAGCTACTGACTGATCGTATATAGCAGATTGTTATTGTATTACGTTGTATAAAATATATCAATATGATTGTTCTCCGAAACTCAAAAAGAATGAAATGATCCGGTTTCCCATTATTTTTTAAGCCATAATCACTGGTTGTATTGGCTTGAAATTATTATACCATGTGGAAACATGTTTGAATATGAGAAAGCCAATTAATTCAGACTAAATAATAATATATAATAATGCTAGAGGTACGCTGTTGAAACCAGTATCAACCGAAAACAGCAGAGGGAGTGGTACTTAACACTTAGACAATAATGATATATTTTCTACTGTTAAATAACACTGATTAACAGTATCACAGTGATGGCAAGAGGAAGTTGTCAAGAAGAAAAATCGACAGCTTCCCGTCTATCTGTTTATTTGGCTTAAAGATTTTTAAGGTATGGGCATGTATGTCTCTCTTTGAATGTGATTGGTTAATTCTGAACACAGCCACATCCCCAGTTATAAGAGGGTGTGCACACTTGTGCAACCAGGTTATTGTAAGGTTTTTATTATTCATTTTCCCCCCTCGAAGATTTCAGTTTGTTTTTCAATTGAATTGTTTACATTATAGGTCACATTAAAAGTGGAAAAAGGTCTGACATGATTTATCTTTGTCTCATTCTTTTACATCACAAAAACCTGGCATTTTAACAGGGGTGTGTAGACTTTTTATATCCACTGTATGTATTTCTACTTTGGTAATCAAGGGTTTATTACCTGTGGAACGCAAGCACAACATTAAAATATCAGCAACATTTTGCTTTTCACAATTGTTTTCAGCTTTAAGAACTCAACAGGATTTCCAATAAGAAAAATAATGTACAGTTCACAGAAAAACAATGTGTATAGTGTGATGTATTGTAGCTAATGTTAAAAGCTGTGTAATTAACAAATATTCCGCTTGCATTCTGTCTCAACAGCAGAGCTATTCAGATTCTATTTGATTACAATATGAACAATTCTGATATTAAAGGACTTCAACTTATTTATCACAGCATCAAGTTTAAAAGGTGCTGTCAACTCAGCTTTAATTTGAATTTTAAAGCAAATTAACAGACTCCAGATATCTTAGCACACTTTGAAGAACATCTCTGTAACCAACAACTGGGTCAACAAGCTATGAAAGTTGCTTCATGTGAGCAGGGTCCAAAGAGAACCGAATTTCCGGGACATGCACTTCTTGTGTTGGGCATTTGAATTTCTGTGTCCTCATCAGAACCAGCTCTCTGTGCCTCCACTGCCCCTGCATCAGAACCAGCTCTCTGTGCCTCCAATGCCCATGCATCAGAACCAGCTCTCTGTGCCTCCACTGCCCCTGCATCAGAACCAGCTCTCTGTGCTTCTGTTGCCCCTGCATCAGAACCAACACTTTGTGCCTCCGTTGCCTCTGCAAACAAATCCTTAATTGCTGTCAGCGGCCTAGTCTACAGAGCTAGGCTTTCCGAACAAACAGCTGTAGTGGTGAAATATCTGCCCTCTGTTCGTAGACCACTGATTGCAAAATACCTCTCTTAGAGCCCTGCCCCTGCCAAATCCATTAAATACTTCCATAAGTAAAAGCAATTCAGAGCGTGATTAAAACAGCAGAGCGCATCACAAGATCTGACCTGCCATCCCTGCAGGATCTCTACACAGAGAGGTGTAGGAGGAGGTGCAAACGAATCATTACAGATCCCAGCCACCCATGCCATGGACTGTTTACCAAGCTGCCGTCAGGCAGAAGGTACAGAAGTATTCCGTCCAAAACTAACAGGCTATGGGACAGTTTCTTTCCTCAAGCCGTAAGTCTGCTCAATTCAGGAACACCTCTTCCCTTCCATCCATAGTCCCATGCACACCTGTCACTTTATATCATGCTCATCTGCCAATCATATCATGCACACCTGTCACTTTTACATTGCACTACAGTTGTACAGTTCTATAGTTATTATTATCGATGCATGTTTTTTGTATAGTGTTATTATTGATAGTTTGTGTTATTTTCTTATCTTTATATTATAATTACTGTTACTTTTTTAACTTTTAACTGCACTGTCGGGAGTAGGAAAACCAAGCAAATGACAAATAAACCTTTTGAACTTGAACAAAGTCACACCGCACTCTAGAAGGGACACTATACCTGCCAATGGCATTCAAAAAGTGCTCCAGAATAGTTTTGCTGCGGTCGTTGGCTTTGGCAAAAAGTAAAACTATTAGCCTACTAGGGGTGTAATGATTCTCCAAAACCTCAATTTGATTAAAATGTTACCGCTTTTTCTCACAATTACACTTTACGACCTTGTGCCACCGCTACAACAGTCCCTGCGGAGTCGGGAGAGTCGTAGATCATCACAGGCTTCCTCAAAAACCTGTCGGATCAGCCGGTCTGCTTCTTTCACACCCACTCCCTTAACCAGGAAGTCAATGTGAGCCAACACGTCAGAAGAAACGCTCGCTCACATTGTCGAATTGAGGGGTGCAATCCTCAATTCGATTTGACTTTCAATTTTTTTGATTCTCCTTCATTTTCGATTATCTTCTTTTTTCTGTGCTGATTTCGCTGCTGTTAAGATTATTGGCGCTGTTTTAGAAATAAAAAACAATAGCTTTTTATTAAAACAACTTTTATTTTAATACAAAGTAATAATACCAAATATATAGAACATTTAAATTAACACTCAATTTGAACAACTCTCAAAAATAGAAGACGTACAACAGTTACAATGCAACATATTTTTTTAATTGGTGGCAACTATGCCCAGCACTTTTTGCCTATTTTAATATAACTATTTACACCTTGGCATTTATTTGGCAAGGCTGCAGATCCATTGCCATAAACTTTGCTATTGAATTTGTTATTTCTTTGGCACAAGTAGAGTTTATTGGTAGTTTGGCTCTAATTGTAGCTGGGATAGTAGGTTGAGTGAGTGTTTTCTTTCCACTTATATCAATTTCTTTGTGATGCTACAGTGGATATAAAAAGTTTACACACCCCTGTTAAAATGCCAGGTTCTTGTGATTTAAAAGAATGAGACAAAGATAAGTCATGTCAGAACTTTTTCCACTTTTAATGTGACCTATAACGTGAACAATTCAATTGAAAAACAAATTGAAACCTTTGAGGGGGAAAAATAAATAGTAAATAGTAGACTTTTTATATCCACTGTAACTCTCAATTAAGCATTATCTAAAACTGTTCATGAATCACCTACCAGACTCCTAATCACTAGCCACTAACTAATGAGGCAATATGGATTCCATGTACAGTATATTGCTGTGTGTTGTATTGGGGGTTAAAGAGGGGGTAGAAAATATAGTTTTGCTGGATGTAGCCCCATCCAGCAAAACAGTGCCCCATGATTTCACATTATGTTTGTAATTTTACAAACTCTCCTGAGTATTTCGTACAATACATTCACTGCTGCACTGAATAGTTTTTCCACAAAAAGTAGGCTATCCCTTGTACATTACAGTGGGGGTATGGAAAATATAGTCTGGTTTTACACATACATACTTAAGCTCTAACCATTTCTCAGTGTGTGCCACCTTATAAAATTCTTTAACTTATGTGAAGTATTATTGAAATAGTAATTTTATTTCTCTTATATTTTCCCCACATAGTTTTTCCTTTGAAAATGTAGCCTACACAATACACACTATAGCCCCACCGCAGACTTTTATTTTGAAGTCAAAATACGAAAACTGGAGGTCTTACTGTTGCTGACGAATCTCTAATGTAGAGTCTTGCTGCCAAAGTAAAATAATAGGCCTGCAAGTATAGAGTGGTATTATTGTTTTTATCAGTTTTGTGAGTGCAATTTGTTTATTTCTAACTCCGTTACATGAACCGTACACGATCAGTTGCGTGGATATGGTGGAAGTGTTAACAGCTGGCCACAATCAATGACGTACAGTCACTTAATTACAGAATCGTGAACCCCTTTTAAATTTCGCAGTTCTAAATCGATCCTAATAATTTTCGATTTTCGACGTAGAATCGAAATTGTTACACCCCTATAGCCTACTGTAGACATCAATGCCTCTATGGAAAACTATAGAAAAGCTTACTATAACTATGCAATGTAAACAAAGGTAGTCTTTGCCAAAGGACACCTCTAAAAATGTATCCATAAGCACACTGTCGTCCTCATAACCCTCATTTCTTGACCTGTCAGTGACAGATCAAGGTATTTAACCGACATGACCAATATTCTTTAAAAGGCACTGGTAGAGTCGGAATGCATAATTACACGGAAAACAAGGAAAGCATTGATTTATTGTAGAACATAAATATCTTTGTCTTTCAGTGTGTTTCCACATGGTATAATCGTTTCAACCCAATAGAACCAGTGATTATGGATAAAAAATAATAGGAAACCGGATCATTTAATTATTTTTGAGTTTCGGAGAACAATCATAATGATTTATTTTTACAGTGTAATAAAATAACAATCTGCATACCATCCGTAAGTAGCTCAAAATTAAATGAGAGCAAGCTGACGGTAGGTCGCTTATCTACAGCTTTATGGCAGACTCCACCCCTCAAATCATACTATAGTCATGTATGATTTGTTCATATCTTTACACATCTGAGCAAAAACTACTTTTCTGGGGGTGTACATAATTATATAAAAATGCACCTTTAGCAGCATATTATTCTGAATAAACATTAGTAAAAATATATCTTAAAAAAATAGAAATACAGTTTAGATATTAACAACAGTGTATTTGGATCCACAGTAATACCACATAAATTGTGGTGTATTATTTTTTATTTGATATTTTTAATTTGCATTTTATGTTTGTGAATATTTTTTATAATTGTCTTACTACTTGCTCCATAGGAAGTAGGTATAAGGAACGCTATTTACCAATTGCCTGATACCACCATGTGGCTAAACAAGTGAACTACACATAGACTGATTACTGCTGTACATTTAGATTTTGGATTTAGCAGTAAATATGTGATCACTGTACATTTCATTGTATTCTGTAACATTTACTCTTTAGTATTTTCATTAATAGAGAGTGTATGTTTCGGCTCAGTGATATTTTGACCTAGGCTTGTGATAATTTGACCTAGGCAAGCAAAAATATGAATACCTGTTAATATGATTAGAATTCCTTATATTATAATATCATGTTGTTATAAACTATTTGTGTGACAATTCTTTTCACTGACTACACTAGTAGTTTACAAATATGTTGTTAAACCCATGATTTAAATGTTAAATCTTTATTTTGCTACATTCTTTTACTCTTGGCGACACTCATCGCGACGTTCAGACTTTGCACATTGTTAATCACTCACGGCGACGTAGCACATTGTTAATCACTCACGGCGACGTAAGAAATGTGGACAACGTCTATAACACCGGCGCTACACTGCCGTGAGCAAGTCTTCACGTGTACACATCGTCACTACGCCGCCTACATGACATCTGAAAACCTATGTAAAATTGCATAGGGAAACAGACGTTAGGTAGGTGTCCACTAGCTTGGTTACCCATATCAGTGGCTAGCATCTCCATGTATTTGGCAGACTCCACCCCCAATATTGGCCTGCCATAAATACACGTTTCTATCTTGTTATATCACGTCTCTTTTATGGAGCCAAATTGAGCTCAAATGTTTTGACAGTAAGAAAAGAAAAACGTTACTGAAATATTTCATAGTATGAAAAAACTAAATTCAATCGTTTAAAAAAAATAGATTCAAGCGTGGAAAAAGTGTATGCTAAAATCATTAAATGGATTTTCGCGTCCGATCTTAAAATGTTTTTTCCACGTTCGCTTCTTCTTACAATTACAATTTCTTCCCACCTTCGTTCGAGTCATGTTTTCTGGTCACCCTTAATCTGGGGGGAGATTATGTTGGGGTACATAGTACCTCCAGAACACGTTAAACTTTCATCAATATCTGTGTCTGTGACCATGGCAACAGTGACGTCGATGCAACCTGTGAATAACAGTTTTTATTATTCTGTTTAAATGTACATATTTAGCCTACCTTATACAATTCTTAAACTTCTCTCCACAGATTGCATTGGGAAAGCAGTGCATGGAAAGGCTATGATTTTCACCTTATAATGGTGTGATTCATGGCTAATCGGGTGCGAGAATTCAATGCCCAGATAAAGCCCCGCCTCCACGCCAAAAGAGGCTCAAAACTTGGTTTTAGGAAAACATGCCTCGAACGAAGGAGGGAAGAAATTGTAATCGTAAGAAGCGAACGTGGAAAAAACTTATTTGAACAAAGACATTTTAAAATCGGACGCGAAAATCCATTTAATGATTTTAGCATACACTTTCTATGCTTGAATCTATTTTTTTTCATACGATTGAATTTAGTTTTTTCATACTATGAAATATTTCAGTTACATTTTTCTTTTCTTACAGTCAATACATTTGAGCTCAATTTGGCTCCATACTCATTGCCTCTTTGAAGCCGTAGCTAAACAGCTAGCTACTAAACTGTCATTTCCAATTTACCTTGAATAACAGGCTGTGCATCCAATCAGCGACGACTGTCTTGTACCTACCCTTTCCGTTTTAACTTAATGTAATGTTATTTCGTCTTTTGGGGGAATGGGTTTATGTTTGGGAAGGTATATTGTATTGGGAGTGCGTCATTGTATTAGTGGTTCTGTTTTGCGCTATTGGGGGGAGTATATTTATTGGGTGAGTGTAACTGTATTTGTGAGTATGTTTTACACTTTTGGGGGGATTATTTTTATTGGGGGTGTGTAATTGTATTAGTGGTTGTGTTTTACACTTTTGGGGGGATTATTTTTATTGAGGGTGTGTAATTGTATTTGTGGTTATGTTTTGTGCTATTGGGGAGAGTATTTTTATTGGGGGTGTGTAATTGTATTAGTGGTTATGTTCTGAACTTTTGGGGGGAGTATTTTAATTGGAGGTGTGTAATTGTATTTGTGGTTGTGTTTTGCACTATTGGGGAGAGTATTTTTATTGGGGGTGTGTAATTATACTAGCGGTTGTGTTTTGCACTTCCGGGCTACTGTAATTCCCCGACATCTTTTTGTCAACGCAAAATAACTAGATGTTTTATTGTATTTCAATATTAAATAAATATATTTCAAATCTATATCTGACATGGATCATGTGTCTTAATACTTTTAAGCCTGTAATCATGTGTGAGTCACATGAATTGGCTTTAAACTAGATCTGTTTTAGACTATCGAAAAATGCTGTGTGACTCAGATTTAGCACATTTTTGTAAAGGGTTAATAGTATCCATAATTATCAAAAGACAGTCAAAATATTAGCCATATAAAAATGCAAATTGGTACTCACTGCACCGAAAGCCACAGACAACATGGTTTGCATTCTTCCATCTTCCACTGCTCCAATAATGCCTTTCTTGTATATGAGAGAACCTCCCACTAGGGTCCAGAACTTGATATGCTGGATTCCCACTGACACAAACTGGGTGTCTGAGTCAGGCCTGAATTCGACCACAAAGATCCTATCAGCATGGCTGCCCTTGCTGGTGACTTTGGTGCCTGAATAAAAGGGGTTAGACCAAATAGAATCATGTCACTGATGTAACTGTCCTTGCTACTGGCTACATAAGATATAGGTGATTAAAACGGTGCGAACTGGTACATAACTATGAAATAAATATTGAGAAACATTTGCTTCCCCATACATTTTTCTATATTTCTTTAAAGGCTCAATGAGATCAAATATGTGAATTTGCTGTTTCCTTATAACTTGGGTTTGACACTCAAAACATCTTCACGACAAATAAGTCAATATTAGCAACTTGACTGCAATGTAACTGTCCAGCAGTGAGATTCTCTTACAGGCAGACTGCTACAGCTTTTGTATGCTAAAGTTTTTTTTAATCATGTTTCTTTCTAGCATTGTTGATTATTATGTCATGTGTTTAGCCTGACTAACTGGTAGTTAAGCTGGATGTAAACATGAAGAAACTGATCCAGATGAGCAAGTCAAAACCCATAAAGTTTGCCATGCATTTTTATCACCCAAATGGCCCTGATCAAAAATTTATGTTTGAATGTTTGGCCTTGTTACAGACACACAATGTGACACACAATTAGTGTCTGTGTCAAAATAGTCAATGAGTTTGTTAGCTCTCACATGGATGCACTGAGCATTCTAGATACTGAGCCATGGGGAGCAGAAAAGAACTGTCAAAAGACATGCATAACAAGGTAATGGAATTTATAAAGATGGAAAAGGATATAAAAAGATATCCAAAGCCTTGCAAATGCCGGTCAGTACTGTTCAATCACTTATTAAGAAGTGGAAAATTTGGGGACCTCTTGATACCAAGCCAAGGTCAGGTAGACCAAGAAAGATTTCAGCCAAAACTGCCAGAAGAATTGTTCGGGATACAAAGAAAAACCCACAGGTAACCTCACTCTGGGGAGATCTCAAACGTGCAGTTCATGCAAGACGACCAAAGACTTTGCATGACCTGGAGGCATTTTGCCAAGACGAATTGGCAGCTATACCACCTGCAAGAATTCGGGGCCTCATAGAAAACTATTACAAAAGGCTGCACTTTGTTATTGATGCTAAAGGGGGAAATAGACAGTATTAAGAACTAAGGGTATGCAGACTTTTGAACAGGGGTCAGTTTATTTTTTTCTTTGTTGCCATGTTTTGTTTTTTGATTGTGCCATTTTGTTATAACCTAAAGTTTAATATGAATCACATAAGAAATAAAAGACGTGTTTTGCCTGCTCACTCATGTTTTCTTTTTTGGTACATACAGCTCCGGAAAAAATTAAGAGACCACTGCACCTTCTTCTTTCCTTTCCAAAAAAGTTGAAAAGGAAAGTTTTGAGTGAAGAACAGAAGCATTCAATTTGCAGTGGTCTCTTAATTTTAACCGTTCTTTTCCTCACTCAAAACCTTCCTTTTCGGCTTTTTTGGAAAGGAAAGAAAAAGGTGCAGTGGTCTCTTAATTTTTTCCAGAGCTGTATATTACCAATTCTCCAAGGGTATGCAAACTTTTGAGCACAACTGTATTAGGATTATAAGATACCAATGACTGTACATCTGGGTATCACCCAATCAATTGCACATATGTAAATACTGGATCTTCAAATGCCCACACTCTAAATTAGAACATTTAATGAACCTAAAGTGGTTAGGGTTAGATTTAGTAGTCATTAAATTCATTAGATTGACTTGTAGCATTGAGATTTTCCATGCTTGATTACTATCTTGTGTTTGACCACCTCAGACAATTCTCTGGATTTATTTCTTTTCTTAATGTGCATTACGGTACTCACAGTGAAACAAAACAGGAGAATGAGTCATTTTCTCTATTCAAACTGCACAACCACAAATTAGTTATATTCCAAAATAAAGGAGACTCACCTGCTTGAAATCAAATTATTTCTAAATACTTCTAGAAAGTGCCAATAATACTGTCTGGACATTTTTGGATATCTTTATGGAATAAGTTACGATTTTGTAAATTATTCATCCTATCTTGTTAATGTGGATACCAAAACATTTTTTTAAGTTAACCAATTTTCTAAAATAAATATTTTTTTTTTTATTAAGTGCAAGGGTGCCAATATTTTAAACTGAATTTAGAGGAAACCTCCCCAGAGTTTGAGGTCACATTTTCAGAGCACTGCACGTTATAGTTCTGCACATATTAATGCAAGTTCTACTGTAGGTGACAATGTATATACTTTTCCTAATTTGTAGCTTGCTTGCTACTCGTTAAGTAGTTTAACAGGATAATGTGCTAGCTAGATAGCTAGCTTGTTTCTTGACTATTAGCTAGCTTACTATTTGCTTTGGAAGGTCGACCTCATCAATGAAGTTTTCAAGGTGTATTTACAGTTGATAGTGACACTTCAAACAAATTTGGTTGTTTAACAAATTTGCTACTCTAGTAAATTCTGTTTTAACCCAAATTCAGTAATGTTTGATTAAATTAGCTCATGTCATGCTAGCTCAAATAGTGTGCACTATATATGTAACTTTACCTTGTCTTTACAAGATCAGGCCTTTGGCCAGGTCGTCATTACAAATTAGAATTGGTCCTCATCAAATTTGAATCAGCTTACCTGGTAAAATAAAGGTGAAATAAATGAACTTGTTTTGATTTAAGAAGTCATATGTTAGTTTATACACATGATAGTAGTCACAGTGATTTATTAGACTAATAAAATTACAAAGAATAATAAACTACACAGTGCCTCCAAAAATTAATCAGACGCCTTAACTTTTTTGTTGAGTAATATACTTAATTTATAATTGATAACAAAATAATGCAATCAATCTACACCCAAAGTCCCATAATGACAAAGTGAAAACATGTTTTTAGATGTTTGTACCAATTTATTGAAAGTTAAAAAAAAGCTTATGTACATAAGTATTCAAACCCTTTGCCATGACACTCCTAATTGAGCTAGCTCAAATGCATATTGTGTCCTTTGATTATTGTTGAGATGTCTGTAGAATTTGGAGTTCACCTGTGGAAAATTAAATTGATTGGACATGGCCTAGAAAGAGGTCTCACAATACACAGTTCATGTCAGGGCAAAAACTAAGCCATGAAGTCCAAGGAACTCTCTGTAGACCTCAAAGAATGAATTGTGTCCAGATATACACTACCGTTCAAGTATTTGGGGTCACTTACAAATTTCCTCATTTTCGAAAGAAAAGCTAATTTTTTGTCCATTAAAATAACATCAAATTGATCAGAAATACATTGTAGTGTAGCACCTATTTGGATACATTTGTGTTGAGAACTACAATCTCTTATGGACTAGTAGGTTCAGGTTCTGGATTAGAGTGGAATGTTAAATCAGACGTGCACACATTTTAATACTTTATAAAAAATATTTCCGGCTTTATATGGTGTGATTGCAGAAAAGCAAATAAAACTGTGTCACAGTGTGTAGTCAATGAATCCTCAACATACAATAACTAGTATCAGTATTATAAATACTCTCGGGTGCACCCTATATCACTAAAGCTACATAAGCTTAGTAATTCAAGTTCACAAATCCCAAACAATACATTCAATAAAGCAATTCCACAAGTTACAATCAAATCCACTTGTATGTTTGGCCTTACAAGATAGGTAACATGTATGAGTGTATGTAAATGTCTAAATGTATGTTAATGTCTGTGAATTTATTTGGGTAAAAAAAAAATATGTGGTGCCTTTTGCGTCCCTGGTAAAAATCATGTTGTATTTGGTCTACGTTTGGACAAATACTTATCCCATTTAGTTTTTCATGTATTTTAAAAAATTGTTATTTATTATGAATACAATGATATGGGCTTCAAATTTTATTTCTGATTATTTTAAAACTTTGGTTAAAGAGTTAAGAGTTAATGGAATTTTGCTATGTCCCTAGTACTGTTCATTCAACTTCGATCTAAAAAAGAATGAATAAAAACATACAGCTCTGGAAAAAATTGAGACCACTCCTAATTTTTCTTAAATCAGCATCTCTACATGTATGGCAGCCATTCCATTTCAGTGTCTGTTAAATTCCAACACAGGCACACCTCATTTTACTTAATGAGGTACTGATTAGGTGATTACCTGAACCAAATCTAATTTAACAAGGAAAAGTATAAAAACCACTGCTTGCAATGGGACCAGCTGGATGGCAAAAACAGTGCAAGTAGTACCTCAAAGGTAATTTGAATAAAAAAATAACTATTCAGCATGACAAAAGAGTTGAAAAGAAAAGCTTTGAGTGAGGAAAAGAAGGGTCCAATTCTGGCTTTACTGGCAGAGGGATAAAGTGAGCGTCAGGTTGCTTCCATCCTGAAAATTTCAAAGACGGCGGTTCATAAGAAAAAGGTCAAGAAACAGACATTGGGGACAACAAAGCTACAGACTGGCAGAGGGCGAAAACGACTGTCCACTGACCGAGATGACCGTCAACTCTTTCAAATGTCACTCAACAACTGTAGGATGACATCAAGTGACCTACAAAAAGAATGGCAAACAGCAGCTGGGGTGAAGTGCCCGGCGAGGACGGTTCGAAACAGGCTCCTAGGGGCAGGGCTGAATTTGTGCAAAGCTAGAAGAAAGCCCTTCATTAATAAGAAGCAAAGAAGAGCCAGGCCGAAGTATGCAAAAGACCATAAGGATTGGACCGTAGTGGAATGGAGTAAAGTCATCTTCTCTGACGAGTCAAATTTTCAGCTTTGCCCAACACCTGGTCGTCTAATGGTTAGACGGAGAACCTGGAGAGGCCTACAAGCCACAGTGTCTCGCACCCACTGTGAAATTTGGTGGAGGATCGTTGATGATCTGGGGATGCTACAGCAAGGCTGGAATCAGGCAGATTTGTCTTTGTGAAGGACGCATGAATCAAGCCAAGTACAAGGTTATCCTGGAAGAACACCTGCTTCCTTCTGCTCTGACAATGTTCCCCAACTCTGAGAATTGTTCAATGCTCCATTCCACACAGACAGGTCAATCAATGTGTGGACGGATGACCACCAGATCAAGACCCTGTCATAGCCAGCCCAATCTCCAGACCTGAACCCCATTGAAAACCTCTGGAATTTGATCAAGAGGAAAATGAATAGTAACAAGCCATCAAACAAAGCCGATCTACTTGAATTTTTGTGTCAGGAGTGGCATAAAGTCACCCAGCAGCAATGTGACAGACTGGTGGAGAGCATGCCAAGGCGCATGAAAGCTGTGATTAAAAATCAGGGTTATTCCACCAAATATTGATTTCTGAACTCTTCCTAAGTTAAAAGATTAGTATTTTGTTGTTGAAAAATGAATATGATTTTGTTTTCTTTGCATTATTTGAGGTCTGAAAACAATGCATACTAAATGACAATATTTTTATTTGGAATTTGGGAGTAATGTCGTCAGAAGTTTATAGAATAAAACAAAACTTATAGAATAAAACAAAAACACATACCTATGAATAGTAAAAACAGAGAAACTGATAATTTTGCAGTGGTCTCTTAATTTTTTCCAGAGCTGTATATTCACAAATATTTCATTATAATTTAATTTTTCAGGTCAAAATATATTTAATCAAATATTTGATTTTATCAAAATGGTAATATTTTGATTAAAAAATATAAGGTTTTATGATTGCCCCGGCAGTCACTGTCTACCCTGTTGAGCTGCCTTTAAGTCCCTTTCAGAAAAAAAAAACATATTTCCCAATTACATCATTCTCATGAGGTGACATCACATCAGTGGAGGGAAATTAAACTGTGGTAAGCTGAGTGATTTTCTACTTCACTTACTATCTGATTTTTATTTTTTGATTAAGCGATTATGATGTGTTTGAACATAACAAGCCCCTCCGGTTAGGCTTAAATATAGAGAAGATCAATCAAATTGTGAAAATATTTTAATTCCTCATTAAGTATTCAAGGTCATGCAAGCCATTATGCTAACACAGGAAGGCTAAAAGCTAACTTAAGCTCAAAATGTCCACCCTGTTAGTGTCCACCCTGTTAGCCGGTAGACATGTATATAATAATGTTGACAAGATTTGTCGCTTGAAAAGATCAGATCCTCAAGTTCGAACTTTTCTGGAAAATTTCGGCATGCCAGAACCCCTGGAGCCCAGAGAGGCCTTATTTGGTGATATCACCAATGCTTTGGTTTTAAGGCATTTTGCCCAAGAGGATGAAACAATAGAGTATAGTCACTTTACATCCCTTTACCCTCGTCATGAGCAAATATCACTTTCCTTTGGGTCATCTTGAAATCATTCATCGTGACTTTGACTTGCCCCAAAACTATTTCGGTGTGACAAAGGCAACAGTCTGCCCTCCTCGGGGTTTGTTTCTTCCAGTGTTACCATCAAGGAGTCGTAATGGGAAGCTTTTCTTTAGTCTTTGTCGTACGTGCAATGATGACAATAATCAACAACTGCCCTGTGATCATTCTGATGGAGAGCTCTGACAGGAGTATGGGTCACAGAATAATTCAATATGGCCCTTGCTAAAGGCTACACTGTAGCTAAAATCTATGAAGTGTGGAATTTTGTCAGAAAATCAGATACACTTTTTAAAGAGTATATCAAGACTTTCTTGAACGGCAAGCAGATGGCTTCGGGTAATCCTGCATCAGTCACTGATCAAGAGAGCAAAGACAGGTACATTCAGGATTATTACGACAAAGAGGGCACACGTTTGGATCCCGAAAAAATACAAGTCAATCAGGCTAAGAGAAGTGTTTCAAAGCTTTTTCTGACAAATTTTGGGGGAAAGTATGCTCAGAGAAGCAATATGCTGACAACATCCTTTGTTAGAGATGCCCAATAATTCACAGAGTTCATTTTTTCAAACCGATTTGAAATTTCTCATTTTCCAATTTTGAATCAAGACGTTGTTCTGGTACAATGGAAGCAAAAAAAAGAATATCCTTAGATCTCCCGGCAACGTGAACGTATTAATTGCTGCCTTTACGACAGCTTACAGATGACTTGAATTGTAGAACCTGATGGACCAGCTGCAGAGGTGCCTGTTATACCATGACACAAACTCAGTGGTCTATGTTAGCAAGGCAGATGAATGAAAACCCCCTCTGAGCAATTATTTGGCTGGATTAACAAATGAGTTTGAAGATGGTGATCATATCACAGAATGGGCATCCTGTGGTCCCAAGAGTTATGGTATTAGGACTAAAAACAACCACGTAGTCTTAAAGGCCAAAGGTATCACACAAAACTATGAAAACGCTCTAAAAGTAAACCTTAAATCAATCACACGTTTGGTTGAGGGTTTCATAAAAGACAGAACTAGTGAGGAAATCTTTACCTTCTACAAAAGAATTGTGAGGGATAAAAATGGGTTCCATCTAAAAAATGCTCCACTCACAAAAACATTCCGGGTAGTGTATGACAAGAGAGTACTGCAAGCAGATGGTACCACATAGCCATTTAGTTTTTGATTAGACAGGATGAATTCTGTAGAAGATTTTGAACCACATCTGAAATGTCCGTTTTCTGCTCTGGTTGCTGGACCTTCCAGCAGTGTAAAAACTTGCTTTGTAAAAAATGTTTTAGAAAATTCTGAACATGTATTAACTCAGAAATTGCTAGAATTGTATGGTGTTACAGTTGCTATCAGCCAATGTATGATGAAATGTTGAAGAAAATAAAAATAAACTTTGTTGAAGGGATCCCTGCATCACTGAATAATGATCAGCTCTTTCCTCCAGACAGAAATTATCTTATAGTTTTAGATGATATGCTGTTTGCAGGTAGTGAACATCCTGAAATTGCCAGAGTTTTACTCAATATACTCACAGAAACATATCTGTTTTTTATTTGGTACAAAATGTGTTTCACCAAGGTAAAAATAGCCGTACCATTAGCTGGAACTCCAATTACATGGTTTTGTTCAAAAATCCTACAGACAAACTAGAGATTAATACTCTAGCTCAGCAAATGTATCCCGGGCGGAAATCCTATTTCATGGAAAGTTATGAAGTTATTAAAGAGCCATTTTCCTATTTATTGGTGGAGCTTAAGCTTCTACACCAGAACATTTAAGACTCAGAGCAGGCTTGTTTCCATGGGAGTGGCCAACAGTTTACGTCCCAAAGAAATAGTAAACATGTCTGCACGTTTAAAAAGACATTTGCCCTACTTGAGATCCCTAGTCGTAGCCAACCCTAAAGAATGAAAGTCCATCTTGGGGCATTGTTCTTCTGACCTTATTTTAACACCGAAATTGCTCTGAAACTTTTCAAGGGGCGCATCCCACTCAACCTGGAACAATTTAAAAAATGAAAGAGGCCAAAGGCTGCCATCAAGCTATTTGCCGATAAAAGGACCAGTATTACAAAGAAAAGGCGTGCCATACAGTAAACAGGTGGATTCCTATTACCTTTGTTGAGTGTGGCGGTTCCATTAAGTTGTCTTATAGCATCCAGGAGTGGGGGGTGATTTTATGATGTCTAATAAAATGTATTTAGTGCCTCAACATCAGATGGATAAACTTTAACAACAAAGCCCTGAAAATATTCCACAAACGGCTGAAAGGGATTTGGATATGAGTATGAAGAAAGTACTGAACATGAACGGAATTGACCCTTATGACAAGGCCAAGAAATCCTCACAACTCTTACAAAGGTACTTGTCTCTGTTGAAACAAGATAAAAATAAAACGGAATATCTGACCCTCTCCCTGCCCGAAAATAATAGGATAGAGGACACAAAGCAACTTGTTCCAGAACCCCTTACTCCAGGCAGCGATGAAGATGACGTGATGACAGACATGTTGGAACATACAGTGGATATAAAAAGTCTACACACCCCTGTGAATATGCCAGGTTTTTGTGATATAAAAGAATGAGACAACGATAAATCATGTCAGAACTTTTTCCACTTTTAATGTGACCTATAATGTGAACAATTCAATTGAAAAACAAACTGAAATCTTCAAGGGGGAAAAATGAAAAAAAAAAACTTACAATAACCTGGTTGCATAAGTGTGCACACCCTCTTATAACTGGGGATGTGGCTGTGTTCAGAATTAACCAATCACATTCAAACTCATGTTAAATAGAAGTCATTTCACACCTGCCATCATTTAAAGTGACTCTGATTAATCACAAATAAAGTTCAGCTGTTCTAGTAGGATTTTCCTGACATTTTCTTAGTTGCATCTCAGAGCAAAAGCCATGGTCCGCAGAGAGCTTCCAAAGCATCAGAGGGATCTCATTGTTGAAAGATATCAGTCAAGAGAAGGGTACAAAAGAATTTCCAAAGCATTAGATATACCATGGAACACAGTGAAGACGTTGGAACTCAATGATTTGATGTTCCACTGTATTCCTTCACTTAATCGAAAAAATGTAATATACAAAATGAATGAAATAAAAGCATCAAAAGGAAGAGCTGGCTAGAATGACAAGCGTGAGTTCATCCTTGTGAGTTCATCAGAGGATCTCGTGGTAGATTTGGTCAAAAATGTAACTGCCTCACACAAAATAACCGAAGATAGGAGACCTGTAAGCTGGCAACCTTTTCTTAATGCCATAGCAACCCTTAATGTACCGCTCTCTGGAACGCCAAGTTATCAGGTGCGTCAGCAGATACAAAGTTTTAAATCAAATCCCTCCAAAAGATACACTCCTATTAAAGATGCCCACCACTCATTTGAACGGGGCAATACCGAAGACTGGTTAAAGTTTTAGTAAATATCTAAATAAATGTACACTCAACAATTACAATGTAATGATATTTTGTTTCAATAAATATACATTTTTACAAAACTTAACATTTATGGTATTCTTTAAACATTTGTCTTGAACATGCACACTGAGTATAAGGTTTTAAAGGACATACATTTAAACACTATTGATATTTTCTAACAAAACAATCTACCATGACATCATCTCTTCTTAAATCATCACTATACTGAGAGATAACATCTTCATAGGAAAGCCCCCTGGCTCTTTGACAGAGATAGAATATGCAGTGATGACCACAGGCTGTTGAAAATTCATAGAAATTCATCCTGTACTTGCTTATTGCTATATCACAACTCCATTTTTGAGAATATGAGAATAATGAGAATGAGAATATCTAGGGGGAAATCCATTGGAATCAAAAAAAGTTGCGATTTTTCCATCTTCTATAGACACAGCCAGTGCTCCCCGGGCAGGTACTGTACCTCGGATGTGTACTGACAATGAACATGGCCGGGCGATCCGTACAAATATCTGTAGGTAATTCATCACACGCGCATACTCCGTGGAACTGCTTTCCAACCATATGCTGCATAAAAATCTCTATCTCTTGGGTATTCATCTTGTTTTGATTAATAGTAATCCACTATGACTTGTCTTCAGGAGTTTACTTCCAAGATGGAATCAGAACAGGCATATACAATCAAAGTGGCTGTGCGGTCTAAAGGGTCTCTGAACCTCCTTTCCAATCGTAGGCTACCGGTGGAGACCACTGAAAGACTTCCAGTAGTGTCTTCATCTGGAGCTAAGTTGAAAGCGTACAGGGTGTATCCCACTGCATAATCCTTTCTCTCAATAGGCAAGGCCATACAGAGACTTTCTTCACAAAAAGCGATGTACTCAGCAGTTTTAAACTAAAATCCCTGTCAGCTGCGGCCATTAGACAAAATTCATCTTTTGCTCTTGATAATTTGACTCTTAAATCAATGGCATTTAAGAGTAAACACTCTTGAAAGAAAATGTCATGATGTATTGGGCCCAAAAGTTCAAAATGTTGTGAATTTCTAGAGTACCCAGAACGCACTATTAATCCTCTGCACCCGGTGGAACAGCTGCGGGGTGAATGGGATCCATAGCACCTCCTCTATCTTTGTTAAACAAACCCGTACAAATAGCTTATTCAGTGTATCTACAGAGTCATTCAGTAAACACTCCAAAATGACTCTGTAGGGGTACGTGGAGCTGCTCTGGCTGATGAATCGATCGTCTAATGTATCATCCACTTGCAAAGGATAATTAATGAGAGCTACCTTGGCATCCACAGCAATATTAGTGCCATCTTTCTTGATTATTTTGAGGGTTAGGTGTAGTAGAATGTTATTCAAGTCCAGAAACTGTTCTCCGTGACCGGGGATGAAAAATTCTATAGGACCGCTCTATGCCAGGGCTGAGATCGGCATGATCTCAACATAATTTGCACTATCTATAGAAAATTGGGTCAAGGGGGCAGAAAAAAGGTCAAGTTCTGTCTTTGTTGCTTCACCGGTGAGAGCCATTTTTAGAAAATACTTTCCAGTAATTGTTTTGCAGACCTCCTACCTTTACCTCGGTTCTGACATACTGATTTTATTTTGATCGTTGACCTGGGCTTTTTAGGAAAAGAAAGCCGCGCACCAGGGGGCCTCTTTTTAGGTCTGCGAGCCAACATCATGAGGCTGCCAGAACCTCTCTGTTCAGGATCTGATACATTGCAATTGGCTTTAGCTTTAGAAATGACTTCGCCCACAGTATTTTTAGCTGCATTTTTTAAATGTGGCTTGGCGATGCTAAAACCTCTCTTCATGAACGGGATCACCATCCTAAATAGATACGGAATATACCGCCCACCCCTGAACCGTACATAGTCAGGTTTCCATAATAGCCCGGTAACCCATTGCCTACTTGATCAACGTAGTAAGATATGTAACGATTAAGGTGCAGACTGTGCAACATCTTTTAAATATGCAAAGAATGGACAGGACGAAAATGGAGTTTAACAGTCCCTTTACCCCAATTGAATACTATATTTTTATTCTGATCCGTCTTAATCTCAATCTGTATGTTTTCACTTTTTGCTACCGGTACATAGTGTGGCTGTGCATAATTAATTGTAATGACATCACCGTCTGTCCCCTCTATATGAACTGTACGTAGGAGCAAGGGTGGGTAGTAACGCGTTACAAGTAACGCAAATGAGTAAAAGAGTACAGTTTCAGAGGAACGAGTACTTTTCTAGTTACGTTCTGGGGGCTGTACTCTTTACTCTTACTGTAAGTATATATTTTTTTTTTAAATCTTTTTACGTTTTACCTACTCTTTCGTAACAATTTTGTCTTCAGTCATTTGCCAAAATTTGTCATTTGTTTAATGATTTGACGTTGGGGTGGGGTGTTCCCTCCCGCTCCTTTAAATCTGCATCAGAGTGTGAGCACAGACATAGCTAATTAAATGACCGACACCGACATGGAAAGTGGTCAGTTGGAGGACGTTGATGTGGGAAATTCCAATGCAGTCAGTCATTCCACCCAAGACCTGACTTAAAAATAACATTGATTGACAAGATGTACTGAGCATTACTACACAAGATAAATATTTTTTTTTACCAGTAACATGTATGATGGTCTTAATTTGCAAGAATCTTATTTGCAACACAGATTAATAATAGAAATACAGTATTTATTTAGTTTTCTATTCTGCATTATTATAGGCTGACTCTGGAAAACAAATGCCTATTCAAACGTTAAAAATGCAGTTTGCGTTTGTGCATTCTTAAATCATTTTTCCTTGCTGTTACTATGACGTTAATGTCTTGAATGAAATATGTCACTAGTACTCTAGTACTTTTTTGACAAAGCACTCTTTTACTCTTACTTGAGTAGTTTTTTCAGGTGGTACTTCAACTTTTGAGTAAATTATAGACGAGTAACAGTACTTTTACTTGAGTACAGATTTTCAGTACTCTACCCACCCCTGCGTAGGAGTAGCACAAAACTGTCTCCGACCCTTTGATAAGATATAATATCCGTATACACAAACATGTTATAAAATCCAGCATTTATATCTACAGGCAATGGGCACAATTTTTCTTTCACTTCTACCCACCTGTTAGGACATATACCTAATACATAGGCTAAACTACCACGAGTCATGATGGCAGAATGGGTTTCCTCTGTATCAATTGTAACTCACCTTTGAACTTCGTCATAATCTAAAATCACGCCTTAAACCTTCTTATTTAAGGCCTGGTTCATCTCATAGACAGCCCCTTCTATGTTTTTATAATAGCCGGTTCAAAGTTTGATAGTTACAGGAGGCTTTGACTATTTCTGTAGAAAAACTCTGAACCATTTTTCACGATATTTGCCCAACTATACGGATATATGATCTCAACAAGGCCTACTTTCCAGATTCCTTGCAATTCTGTAGGCTTGGCAAAAGTAGTTCTGAAATTCGAGCTCTGATTATTCGGGTATATGCCAACAGAGGCATTGCTGGGCAGAGTCGGATAAAAACCGGAGGTTTCCATGATCTACTAGTCACTCCCCCTAGAGTTAGTGATTTTATGTGTCTAATACTTCAGATTCTAAGACCCAACTGTTAAACTTTTCAGGCCAGTTTTTCCAGCCAACAAATACGTGCATTTCTCCGAATTCTCCGAATTTCATCTACGTGAAACACCTTGTCTGTCTTTAGTTACCTTCACCTTTTGAGGTTCTTTGTCATAAAAAGTACCCTCTATAGATTCACCATCATAGTCATTTATTTTATAAACTGGTGGTATACGGGGTTGACGTACTGTCAAATAATTCATTGCTGAAGCCCTGCTGGTATTTTTTATCAAATACACCTTGCAACTTTGAGATGCGTACAATGTCGCCTTTTTTAAACTTAAAAACAATCATTTTTTTCCTACGAAGGGGAAACAAACCATAAAGATTTTTAAAGACTTCAAATGTGTTCTCGGACGTGACGTCTGATGGTTTCATACGTATACTTATATGATAGCTTTCATTATAACTCGTTACTAAATCTTACTGAATCACGTCAACATATCTGCGTGCATTACGAGCTGTAAAATACTGCCACATCCTTTCCTTCAAAGTCCTGTTATAACGTTCAATAACAGATGGTTTTACATATGAACCCGTTGCAAAATGTATGATGTTGTGGTCACTCATCAGTTTTTTAAAAGACCGAATAAAGAATTCCTCTCCGGAGTCCGTTTGGATATTCTTGGGAATTCCACTCGCTTCCAAAATCAAAGCAAAAGCCCTGGTAACTTCCGCTCCGCTCTTATTTTTTAGCACTCTAACAAAAGATACCTTTGAGAAAATGTTTATTACAGTTAATAGGTAACGATTTACATCATTGTGTTCGGCAGGTGGTTGCATATCACATAAATCTGCCTGGAACTGGGATAGACGATGAGTGAAAAACACTCTATTCCTAGGAAAGGAATAGAGTGGTTTATGTAAAGTGTAAGAATCCTGGCCGGATAACCAATCAGCTACATGTTTACCACTTATGCTACTTCCGGTTTCTTTATCCACGGCTCTCTGAAGCCTCTCCTTTCCACAAAATGACCCCGGGTTAGAGGGGTTAAAATATCTGTTTTTCATTAACTGTTCCATCTTCCTAATTCTTGTTATTATGAATATTACAAACTATGCACCAAACAGTTATAGAAATAAGAATGAAGCAATGCCAATAATAAGGAGAATATATTTCCATTTATTTCACAAGATTCATGATCCATCAAGTGTTTAAAATCAACTTTCTCGTTTACATAATCATTCACGACGATGAATACTTTGATTACATTTACAGGCTTATGGCTCCGTATTTTTAAAACACACACATTGGTAATATAAGCATACAAACAAATTAAATGACACACGTTACATGTCATTGGCGGTTCAAAGAAAAAACATAAAACTTTAGACACATATTTCTACCGGCTCATCTATAGCTTATGTTATCAATTGTACCTATCTTAGAGTCGCCCAGAAGCGACTCTAAGATCTTATTTAGGGTCTTCATGATGGAGTTTGATTCTTTCAACTTGTTTAGTAGAAACTCTGAAATTCCACGAATCCAAGGTAGTTCAACTTGAAATCCCAAGGATTTCAGGGCTCTGGCCAATGGAGGTATGAGTCGATCAGACCATAGTCGCTTGACCACCTATTCAAAATTGCAGCTAAAGTGATATTTGGAACAATCATAGGGGTACTGATGCTGTCGCTGACTTCCATGGCCTGTAAGGCAACCGTTGCAGTTTTTTTTTGTGCTCGTCGACAATCCCTAAAAGTGTTACAATGGAGGCTTTTATGGTATTTACAAAAGCCAGACTGAGTCCACTATCAAAAACCAAAGACTGCAGGTCAAGTGGAGGGGTATGGGGTGATGTAATAGGCGAGTAAGTTGGAGGACTGCTAGGGGAACCGTTCACGCACAGGGGACTTGCATCCAAATCCTTATCCCGGTCATCTTCGACGATATTATGATACGATGATATGGCTTCACCGTTGCCTTTGGAATGCGCATGATAGGCAAATAGGAGAGGTCTTCTCCGAGGCTGCGATCTGTTGACTGGAATAGGTTCACCTTTGGAGTCCTCTGATGCAACGGAAGCCATGATACTAGGCTGAAATGGTGTACGGCCTACTTTTGGCCTGTCCTTTTATTGGTATGTCGCTCCTTTGGCAGAGGGGCATGGTTATCAACTTTAACATCAATAACTTGACATTCGTGGCTCATCATACAAACTCTCTTCATAGGGTGTTTTAGTAGTTGGAGGTTCTTCAGGATCAACGTTGTCTATTTTAATACATTTCTTTAGTTTTACAACGCTCTGCCATTATTGAGTCTGTACAAAAAGCTCATCAATTCTCCGAAACATATTGACGTTAACAGGTATCCGCACACTTAGCTTGTTACGCTTCTGTCCATCACTTATTGTCTCAGTGAAAGAAACAACATCAACAAATCCTGTTGTAATTCTATTTTTTCTCAGGATGTTTAATCTATGATGCGATCTCTCTGAGGAACTTGACAGACCTTCCCATTTCATCTCCATACTTGTGAAACAAGTGTAGCCTTTCATACTTTTCTTCATTTCAGGACACACCGCATGACGAAATACTTTGTTGATATGGTATTCAACCCCAACTGTTGCATTTGTATATTCAGTTCCTATGGCTAAACTGTACAGCTTCACTTCAGAAAGCTGGGTAATCAAACACAAACCTCAACATACACCCATTAGGCAAGTCATGTTGATCCGTTAACAACTTGAGGACGGCACTTGAGTTCTATGCAAATTGAGGAAACGCTTCTTTGGAGCATCATAGATTTCTGGTTCATATTCTCCCACATTTTTATCCTCCATTCTGCAACCTATTTCATAAGTCAGGGCTACCACAGGTGTATCACTCAATATCGAAGCCATTGTTGCTCTCACTATTCACTCACTTTAAAATCCTACGCTTTATACAGATCTTGAAACAAGTCACCATTGATTCAGAAGACCCTATGACTCTGTGGAACCATCCATGGTCAATCTCCTTCCGGGGAAAGAGGGGGCCACTCGTGATCCCTTAGTGAATGTACACATTTCTAAACATATGCACAATAAGCCCATTTTAATACACAATTCCCTTAGACATCATGAGAAGGTCATAAAGACATAAAACCTAAATCCATCCACAGGTCACTTCCTAATGTGAGAAGAAGCTTAAACCTATGAAACCATCCCTGGGCAACCCCCTTCCGGTGAAAGTGGGGGGGCAACAAAACCCTGAATGACCTGTCCTAAATATAACTAGTCCAGAAGGCTCGTAAAAACCTAATATCTATAGTTTAATCATGCCTTGAGAGGGCTCTAAGGTCACATAAAATATCTATATTTAGCTCTGCCTATGGGCTCAAAGGTCTAAGGAAAAAGCAATAAATCAAAGTTTACCCAAAAGTGTAATAAAGTATATACTCTATTCTTCTGACCTCTGTCCCCCCTGTTATGTTGGTATTTTTCTATCATAGTTTAATGAAATTACCAGATATCAAGTGTATATTTGTAGTTACACAAATATATGGATGGGGTTGGTTATACATGCTAGAAACTTTGAGTAATTTTTATCATAATTAACTTTTCTTTAGAAAAAAAGTGGAAGAATTTGTCCCGTTCTCATAATGTGCACTTGTTTTTTTCATTTTATGTTGTTAAAAATAATTCTATTGTAGAAAAATAATTTCTGATTAGACTGAGTGACATACGATTCCTATAAAAAAGTTATTTTAATAGCAATCATGCACTGAAAATATATTTAAACAATTAAGTCTATGTCCTTTAACAGGGTTTCCATTTCGCATTCTTAGGTTTGGTATCGCAATTGAAAACCGACAGTTGACTTCCATACTTTCTATATACTCTAGAAAGAACACAAGTGTGCATTTTGAACCACAGAAATGTTAGGTTTACATTGGGATATTAGATTACTTTCAGCATTAGATGTTGGACAGGTCATCAATATCCTTGACTGGTGCAATTTGTTTTCATTTGCTGTGGATCCTCAGCAAAAGACCACACCTTCTCCTCTCCTATACCCTAACTAGAGCTTAGGAATAAAACGTACCTTTTTGCATTACATTTTGGTGCTTCTCTACTGGGATTATTAAACCCTCAACTGTTGTTATTCCCTACAGTTCAGCAGGTATGCAAGGTATACTAGGTATGCGAGGTACTATATTAAAAGGATGTCAAAACACTACTTAATTGAAAGTACTTTTGATGTACTTGTCATTTAATGTATTCTTAGGCATCCAAATTTTATTATATTGATTATCGGCAGGAAATATCGGACATTGGCCCTGCAAATCCAGTACAATCAGTATTGGCATCGGCTCTAAAAAAATCCATATAATTCGATCACTAATCACTATTGTCTCAAATGTTGTTTAGTTACCGTTTTATGACCAACGTTCTTGTTATTTATCCTTAGTGAATGACTTTATCCGTCTTTTTGTAATTTGTGTTCATTTCTATTTCATTTTTACTGCGTATTTTACTGTGTAAAATGCACATAAAAACAGAATGCAATGATGTGCAAATCATGTATCCCTATATTCAATTGAAAATAGTACAAAGACAACATATCAAATGTTGAAACTGAGAAATGTTATTGTTGTTGGAAAAATACATGCCCATTTTGAATTTGATGCCAGCAACATGTTTCAAAAAAGTTTGGGACAGGGGCATGTTTACCACTGTGTTGCATGACCTCTTCTTTTAACAATACTCTGTAAGCGTTTGGGAACTGAGGAGACATTTGCTGTCAACAGTTCGGGGTCTCCTTTGTCATATTTTTCATTTCATAATGTGCCAAATGGTTTCAATGGGTGACAGATCTGGACTGCAGGCAGGCCAATTTAGCACCCGGACTCTTTTACTACGCAGCCAAGCTGTTCTAATGCTTGCAGAATGTGGTTTGGCAATGTCCTGCAGAAATAAACACGCCCTACCCTGAAAAAGACCTTGTCTGGAGGGCAGCATACAGCTCCAGAAAAAATTAAGAGACCACTGCACCTTTTTCTTTCTTTCCAAAAAATTAGGAAGGTTTTGAGTCAGGAAAAGAAGCGTTCAATTTGCAGTGGTCTCTTAATTTAACCCTTCTGTTCCTGGCCTTCTTTAGACTAGGTGAGTATCTGGAGGATCAGCAATTGTGGGCTCAAAATACAGGCTCAAAATGGCCAGAAACAAATAACTTTCTTCTGAAACTCATCAGTCTATTCTTATTCTGAGAAATGAAGGCTATTCCATGCAAGAAATTGCCTAGAAATTAAAGATCTTGTACAGCGCTGTGTACAACTCCCTTCACAGAAGAGCACAAGGTGTCTCTAACTAGTACAGAAACAGGAGTGGGAGGCCAGAGTGCACAAAAGAGCAAGTGGACATATACATTAGAGTTTCTAGTTTGAGAAACAGACCCCTCACAGGTCCTCAACTGGCAGCTTCATTAAATAGCACCCGCAAAACACCAGTCTCAACGTCAACAGTGAAGAGGTGAATCCGGGATGCTGGCCTTCTTGGCAGAGTTGCAAAGAAAAAGCCATATCTTAGACTGGCCAATAAAAACAAAATATTAAAATGGGCAAAAGCACACAGACACTGGACAGATGAAGATTGGAAAAAAGTGTTATGGACAGACACATTTAAGTTTGAAGTGTTTGGATCACAAAGAAGAACAGTCGTGAGATGCAGACAAAATGAAATTATGCTGGAGCAGTGCTTGATGCCATGTGTCAAGAATGCTGGAGGCAATGTCATCGTCTGGGGGTGCTTTGGTGGTGGTGAAGTGGGAAATTTGTACAGTGTAACAGGGATCTTGAAGAAAGAAGGCTGTCACTCCATTTTGCAATGTTATGCCATACCCTGTGGACAGCACTTGATTGGAGCCAATTTCCTCCAACAACAGGACAATAACCCAAAGCACAGCTCCAAACTATGCCAGAACTACAGTGGGGAGAACAAGTATTTGATACACTGCTGATTTTGCAGGTTTTCCTACTTACAAAGCATGTAGAGGTCTGTAATTTTTATCATAGGTACATGTCAACTGTGAGAGACGGAATCTAAAACAAAAATCCAGAAAATCACATTGTATGATTTTTAAATAATTAATTTGCATTTTATTGCATGAAATAAGTATTTGATACATCAGAAAAGCAGAACTTAATATTTGGTACAGAAACCTTTGTTTGCAATTACAGAGATCATACGTTTCCTGTAGTTCTTGACCAGGTTTGCACACACTACAGCAGGGATTTTGGCCCACTCCTCCATACAGACCTTCTCCAGATCCTTCAGGTTTCGGGGCTGTCGCTGGGCAATACGGACTTTCAGCTCCCTCCAAAGATTTTCTATTGGGTTCAGGTCCGGAGACTGGCTAGGCAACTCCAGGACCTTGAGATGCTTCTTACGGAGCCACTCCTTAGTTGCCCTGGCTGTGTGTTTCGGGTCATTGTCATGCTGGAAGACCCAGCCAAGACCCATCTTCAATGCTCTTACTGAGGGAAGGAGGTTGTTGGCCAAGATCTCGCGATACATGGCCCCATCCATTTTCCCCTCAATACGGTGCAGTCGTCCTGTCCCCTTTGCAGAAAAGCATCCCCAAAGAATGATGTTTCCACCTCCATGCTTCACGGTTGGGATGGTGTTCTTAGGGTTGTACTCATCCTTCTTCTTCCTCCAAACACGGCGAGTGGAGTTTAGACCAAAAAGCTCTATTTTTGTCTCATCAGACCACATGACCTTCTCCCATTCCTCCTCTGGATCATCCAGATGGTCATTGGCAAACTTCAGACGGGCCTGGACATGCGCTGGCTTGAGCAGGGGGACCTTGCATGCGCTGCAGGATTTTA
>JACXGI010001972.1:31178-42595 GCA_016801175.1 Esox masquinongy | reverse complement strand
GGCATAGTCTATTACTAATGGTTTTCTTTGAGACTGTGGTCCCAGCTCTCTTCAGGTCATTGACCAGGTCCTGCCGTGTAGTTCTGGGCTGATCCCTCACCTTCCTCATGATCATTGATGCCCCACGAAGGTGAGATCTTGCATGGAGCCCCAGACCGAGGGAGATTGACTGTCATCTTGAACTTCTTCCATTTTCTAATAATTGCGCCAACAGTTGTTGCCTTCTCACCAAGCTGCTTGCCTATTGTCCTGTAGGCCATCCCAGCCTTGTGCAGGTCTACAATTTTATCCCTGATGTCCTTACACAGCTCTCTGGTCTTGGTCATTGTGGAGAGGTTGGAGTCTGATTGAGTGTGTGGACAGGTGTCTTTTATACAGGTAACGAGTTCAAACAGGTGCAGTTAATACAGGTAATGAGTGGAGAACAGGAGGGCTTCTTAAAGAAAAACTAACAGGTCTGTGAGAGCCTGAATTCTTACTGGTTGGTAGGTGATCAAATACTTATGTCATGCAATAAAATGCAAATTAATTATTTAAAAATCATACAGTGTGATTTTCTGGATTTTTGTTTTAGATTCAGTCTCTCACAGTTGAAGTGTACCTATGATAAAAATTACAGACCTCTACATGCTTTGTAAGTAGGAAAACCTGCAAAATTGGCAGTGTATCAAATACTTGTTCTCCCCACTGTATATGGTACTTTAGAAGTGCCCATCAAGCCAATCCAACTTGGGGGAGGTGCTTCAGGAAGCATGGGGTGAAATCTCTTCAGATTACCTCAATAAATTGACACATATGCTGCATTTTCCACAGGTGCTTTACCCCAGTACCAGGGCTTTTGACTATACATTTGGTACCAAGGACTTGAGGGGCTCAGGTGGGGAGGGAGGAGTAAACCATCAACACGATTTGGTTTTCCAGTTCCAAAAATAAAAGGCAATATTTTTCTGGCAGTAAAATAAAATAAATAACGCTATGCTCAATTTGTTTATAATATGGCATTTGAACTTGAGTAATAAAACTAAACTTCTTCCTCAAACTCCCCCACTCCTTCTCCACCTACATTGTGACACTGTAACTGTAAGCCAGTGTATTCATTATTAGTTTTGACAAACTACCTAAAGTAATCTACCTTTAACACAAGGATTTGGGAGAATTCTGAGGTAATTTTGTGTTGTTATAGGTTCTACAGGCTACGTCTCGGTCTCAGCGCTCCGTTTTTCTTTTGAGTCAATGGCATCGTACCATCTTCGGTCATTCCAACTCATTCCGTTGTGTCTTCACTTCCCTGTACTGTTGCTTTATTTTCTTTATTTTATCAGGGATCTGTTTGTTAGATCAGATGAAAACCATTACAAGAAGCCTAAAGACTCAGCAAATGAGGCTACACATCACTATTGGAATAGCACAACATGCAGCGTTTTCGCAGCACGTAACGTGTCAACCCACAAACCCTGCCGTAAGTCCTAAAGTCCGTGTCTTGGCAACAAGTGAGAGCCGGGCCACTCGGCCATGGCTTAGTGGCCGAGTGGCGCTGGCCCATGTCAATGGAAACAGAAACATTTCTGGACTTTAGGGTAAAACACAAGTGTTTGGCACCAGTGGAAACGAGGCTCTAGAATGCCAAAGGTCTGCAAGGCTGCAATTGCGGCAAATGGAGGATTCTTTGATGAAAGCAGAGTTTGAAGGACATAATTGTTATTTCATTTAAAAATCTAACCTTGTCAATGACTATATTTCATATTCATTTTGCTATACAGTTAGGTTCAGAAATATTTGGACACTGACGCAATTTTCATAAATTTAGCCCTGTATGCCACCACAATGGATTTGAAATGAAACAACCGAGATGCAATTGAAGTGCAGACTTTCAGCTTCAATTCAAGGGGTTGAACAAAAATATCATATGAAACGTTTAGGAATTGCAACCATTTTCATACACAGTCCCCTTATTGTCCAAATATAATTGGACAAATTAACATAATCGTAAATAAATGCTTATTTTTGATGACTGCTTTAAGTCTGGAACACATGGACATCACCAACTGAGTTTCCTCCTTTGTGATGCTTTGCCAGGCCTTTACTGCAGCTGTCTTCAGTTGTTGTTTATTTGTGGGTCTTTCTGCCTGAAGTTTTGTCTTCAGGCAGAAAGACCCACAAACAGTGGTAGTGTAGATTTGGGTAAGGTTACAAAAAAATTGCTAAAGCATTGAAAGTTCACAGGCACACATTGGGCTCCATCACTGTGAAATGGAAGTTTGGATCCACCAATACTCCTCCTAGAAAACCTCCCAATGTGTCCCAGAACTAGAGGACTGCATTGGGATTGGGATCCCATGGGACCCAATACAAATCTCGCGGAAGCGGGCGGTTTTAACTTTGCTGCGGGTGGGATTGGGTGGTCAAAAAATATACCGCGGTCCCAGGATTTAGCTAGCTAACAACAAGGATGGAGTCATCAAATGAAGTAGGAAAAAAGATTAAAGCAAGTTTTTACTTTACAAACATAAACCAAGGCAAGTCTGATATTTGTACTAATTTCTCAATTGTTACAGACAGAAATGCCAATATGGAACCGGTTCCTATATGACCAGGATCTACCAGACCGAATTAGAAGGCAAATTTCAGTACCTAATTTCAGTGCAACTTAAATGTGTGGATTTGAAATATTTTCCCTCTGGTGCTCCGAAACGGACGTAAAAAGCATATTCACAATTCACTGCACGTGATCGCTAGTTAACATATTTCGCTTGCTCTGATAGTCCACCGTTAGCTAGCTACCTTAAACGTGCTTAAAATGTCTAAAGCGAAACGTTCTAAAGTGTGGATGTATTTCAAACAAAAGGATTCCAACACCGGAACGTGCAACAAATGTTTTACAAGAATTTCGTGTAAAGGGAGGAACATGTCGATACCCATCCTAGTTATTTGTCATGTGTGGTGCTTTACTTTAGCTTGACATGAACACGTTTATCATATGGTCCGATTAATTTAACGCAATGTTTTATGTCTGTTATTCTGAACGTTTAGCAGAGCCCTAACATTTGTGTAAATTCTTCACTATCTCTACAAGCTGTGACATAATGTTTGCGGGTGCGGGCGGGAGTGGATACACTCGTGGCGGGTGCAGGCGGGAGTGAAACACACGTTGCGGGAGTGGGCGGTAATGGTCAGAAATTCAGCGGGAGCGGGATCAAGAAAACAGTCCCGCGCAGGGCTCTACCCAGAACCCAATGGCCACTCTAACAGAGCTTCAGAGTTCCTCTGTAGAGATGGGAGAACATGTCAGAAGGACAACCACCTCTGCAATACTCCATCAATCAGGCATTTATGGTAGAGTAAATGGCATATAAAATGCTGCCTGAAAGAATCTTAGAGCATGAGGAAAAATATATTCTGGTATGATGAGACCAAAATTGATCTATTAGTCATGAATGCCAAGCGCTATAGCTAGGAAAATCAAGGTACTGTGCATCACTTGGCTAATATGGTGATGCATGTGGTGGGAGCATCATGCTATGAGGATGCTTCTCAGTGGCAGGGACTGATCAAGATTAAGGCAAAGATGAACAGAACAGAAAATAAAAAGGTCCTTAAAGAAAATCAGATTCAGAGCACACAGGACATCAGATTGTGGCAAAATCCATAATACAACAAAATGTTGACAAAGTGAAGTAGTCTAGTAGTATTTCTATATTTGGTTCCCTATTAGCTGATGTTATGGCAACCTGAGGTACAAAATAATAATAATTGTTGTTGTTTACCTTCCTGCCAGCGCCAGACGGTTATGGTGTGTTCAGGCTCCACCCCTACCGACAGCAGCAGCTTGCCTGTGGCACTGAAGTTAACGTAGCCCACACCCTTGGCATGTGAACACCGTAGGACTGACAGCGTCTGTTTGCTCACCGCGTCCCACACATGAATAGAGGGGGCAAGGCCTTCAGGGGAAAAATTCTGTCCTTTAGTTTGAAAATTACCTTGACAAAATATCATACCGCAGGAGGGCACATCCCACTTAACAACACAGGGTCAAGGCGTAGGACAGGAAGGGTGGTCATTTTGAGACTAACTTTAAAATGGGTCACATCAAATTCACTAAGGGTCGGTCACAGGCTGGCATCTACATGCATAACCTGGTACTAGTATACTAGTAGTGGTGACTTACCATATATACAGTACAAAAACCATAACAGTTTTGCTGAACTACTTTGGCATGCACATAGTAAGGGCTAAGCAACATAGTAAGACTTCATTCATCACTTTATATACACTTGCAGGCTTAAATACAAACTACTGTATACAGGACAAAGCAAAATCTGGAGGGCTCCTTACAAGTCAATACTCACCACCAATTTCCGACTCTACACAAAAAGGACAACAGCAATCAATTACAACACAGAGTTAAATTTATTTTTACATTTACTTATCTTCTGTAAGCAATACATTTAGCTAACCATCAATCCATTTTTGTGGAGTGGGTTATGCTTTCAATGGAGAAGTTAGTTACTCTGAAGTAAAAGGAACATGTTAATTAATGTATGCGACACAAAAAGGTTTTGAAAGGAAAATTGTAATTTGTTTTCTCCAATTTTATGCACCATTAACATTGTTTGTTGCCTAATGAACAAAACCCAGAGTTGAAACCAAAGTAAATAAGACATGAAGAATAAATGGCACCATCTTACCTGGCTGGTCTGTAACATCACCTGTCATGGATTGGACAATGGCAAAATGAAGAAGCATCAAAAGAAACAAGTGCAATGGGTAAGGGTGATATTTGGCATGAAGGTGACACAGTTATGGAACTAAAACAGATTACTTTGAATGATCTTGGTGGCTAAAATGTCAAATATTATTCAGCAAATGTGAGGAACCTTACAAAGGTTCCACACAAAAACACCGTTGCCCATAACAAAGCAAATCACAGTTGAAAATAAATGAGTATGGGTTTGGTGAAGGTTAATTGAATAGAATGTCTTTACACTTACCTATCTGTCCTGTCGCAATTACGTTTTGATACTTTGGGTGTTGATTGACAGTAAGGCAGAGAATATCATCTGTGTGCTCAAGGTAAAAACTTTGAGTACCTAAGAGAAGATATACAGTATAATATCATTCCCAGCTCATTTCAGGTGTTTCTCCACTTTTGCAATTTCCTCACTCTGTTTATGTAAAGTTACGTGTGGAAAACATTATTATTGTCTAAATTTATAATAATGGATACATGGAGGGAATCCTCTCTAAAATGAAAATAGATTGCACTCCCTTCACCCAAATATTTTATTAAAACAGCTGTAATAATCAAATCTATGGTTAACAGATGTGACACTTCCTATACCTAAAATAATAATAATAAACTGGATAGCAGGACAGGCATACTGTTAACCAACCCTTCTAAGACAGAGTCTTGATTCTAATGAATCTGTCACTCTTACAGATTAAAGTACATGCAAGGCAAAATCTTTCATTTTCTGTTTATACTGAATGTTATAGAATGAAACCAAATGTATACCCATGAGTGCACTTTTCTGCTCGTTTCCATGTTTTTGATTACTCATTGCAAAAAAGGAAAATCATGTACAGTCATGCTCATAAGTTTGCATACCCTGGCAGAAACTGTGAAATTTTGGCATTGATTTTGAAAATATGACATGCAAAAAAACTTTTTATTTAAGGATAGTGATCATATGAAGCCATTTATTATCACATAGTTGTTTGGCTCCTTTTTAAATCATAAAGGAAAAAAATCACCCAAATGGCCCTGATCAAAAGTTTACATACCCTTGAATGTTTGGCCTTATTACAGACACACAAGGTGACACACACAGGTGAAAATGGCAATTAAAGGTGAATTTCCCACACCTGTGGCTTTTTAAATTGCAATTAGTGTCTGTGTATGAATAGTCAATGAGTTTGTTAGCTCTCACATGGATGTACTGAGCCATGGGGAGCAGAAAAGAACTGTCAAAAGACCAGCATAACAAGGTATTGGAAATTTAAAAAGATGGAAAAGGATATAAAAAGATATCCCAAGCCTTGCAAATGCCAGTCAGTACTGTTCAATCACTTATTAAGAAGTGGAAAATTCAGGGATCTCTTGATACCAAGCCAAGGTCAGGTAGACCAAGAAAGATGTCAGCTAAAACTGCCAGAAGAATTGTTTGGGATACAAAGAAAAACCCAGAGGTAACCTCAGGAGAAATACAGGCTGCTCTGGAAAAAGATGGTGTGGTTGTTTCAAGGAGAACTATACAATGATACTTGAACAAAAGTGAGCTGCATGGTCGAGTTGCCAAAAAGAAGCCTTTACTGTGCCAATGCCACAAAAAAGCCCGGTTACAATATGCCTGACAACACCTTGATATGCCTCACAGCTTCTGGCACACTGTAATTTGGAGTGACGAAAATAGAGCTTTATGGTCATAACCATAAGCACTATGTTTGGAGAGGGGTCAACAAGGCCTATAGTGAACAGAATATCATCCCCACTGTGAAGCATGGTGGTGGCTCACGGATTTTGGGGTTGTGTGAGCCCTAAAGGCACGGGGAATCTTGTGAAAATTGATGACAAGATGAATGCAGCATGTTATCAGAAAATACTGGCAGACAATTAGCATTCTTCTGCACAAAAGCTGTGCATGGGACGCTCTTGGACTTTCCAGCACGACAATGACCCTAAGCACAAGGCCAAGGTGACCCTCCAGTGGTTACAGCAGAAAAAGGTGAAGGTTCTGGAGTCCCCTGACTTTAATATCACAGTCCCCTGACTTTAATATCATCGAGCCACTCTGATGAGATCTCAAACATGCGGTTCATGCAAGACGACCAAAGACTTTGTATGACCTGGAGGCATTTTGCCAAGACAAATGGGCAGCTATACCACTTGCAAGAATTCGGGGCCTCATAGACAACTATTACAAAAGACTGCATGCTGTCATTGATCCTAAAGGGGGCAATACACAGTATTAAGAACTGAGGGTGTGCAGACTTTTGAACAGGGGTCAGTTCATTTTTGTCTTTTTTGCCATGTTTTGTTTTATTATTGTGCCATTCTGTTATGACCTACAGTTGAATGTGAATCCCATAAGAAATAAAAGACCTGTGTTTTGCCTGCTCACTCATGTTTTCTTTACAGATGGTACATATATTACCAATTCGCCAAGGGTATGCAAACTTTTGAGCACAACTGTATTCTATTATTTTCTTGGTTGTACATGAACTGAGCTTGTGTATATGTTATGATTACATTGTGTGGTATTCTGCTAAAGTTAAGTAAAATAATGTAGTACTGCATGAAATACATTTATAAAAGGTAAGTTGATATCAAATGTAATTTACATGGTGTTTATTTTAAGCCCTGTATTTAGCAAAGCATAATATCAAGAATAAATAATGTAGTAAAGGATGCGGGTTGGCTCAGGTGAGAAGTTGTGTGTTCCTGTGTACTTGTACTGTGTGCTTTGTGCCCAAAAAAACCTCCATGAAACAGGCTGAATAGGGCTAAAGATGGTGCACATCTGGCATTTGCTATAATTGCCCTATGGCCAGTACATCTCTTCATACTGCACACACCAGCGGAGAGGTTCTGGATGACAACTGCTGCTGCAGCGTGGAAGATGATATCGGCGCCATCATTGAGGTAATGCAGGTTGTTTCGACAATCAAAACCACGATATCCAAACACATGTTCTAATGCCAGCTCCTGAAAACCACACCAAATGAGAAAAAAAAACAGGAGCATAGAAATTTCACACTGAAAATACTAGACAAGCTGTTGTTGCCTGTCAAATATTAAAGGGGCAGCGCAGTTAAAAACATGAAACTAAAGACTTTTATATGAACAGTAAAGACTAACCCTAACACAAATTTATTTGGCCACATCCTTTGACCCACTTGACCATGCCTAACTTTTTAAACATTTAACCTCCCCTTGAAAAGCTGGATCCATTTGACAAACCTCAACAAGTTTTTTCTTTTTGGTAACGTTGTTCTTCAACAGCTTCTCTGGTAAGGGGGCAGCTCTGCTGACTGGAGGCCTGCACAGGATAAATAATTAGTCACTTTCGATGAAAGTGACTGTTAAATAACAACATCTTAAGTAAATTGTTTCTTTTTTAATTTTATTTGTTGCACTTATTTAAAGTGTGTTAAAAATAAATTGGATTGTTAGTAATATCACATTTATACTTAGATGAGCAGAGCAGTAGGCCATGTCAAGAAGCAACTGCTAATCACATTCCTATTAGAAAGCATTCACATACAGATGTTGCTCATCTAATTTCCGCGTCGAAGAACAGTTGATCCCTCATTACCGTCTCATCTCAACCAAATGCGTCCAATGCATTCCATTATGCCGAAAGTGGTTCATTTAAAATTGAGCAGTCCGCAGAGGTGTTGTGTTACAGGACTGGGCTCCAGTGTGTTTGGTGTAGGCCTACCTCATGCATTCAGTATTTGTTTTTGACATACAAGGTAGTGATGGGTTGTTCTTTTTGAACGAATGTTTTTGGTGAATCGTGATTCATGATTCATCTCAGTAGGATCTTCGAATCTCGTTCACCAGAAGGAATGATGAACGAAATGAACGGTGATTCATGGCTATTTCGGATCTCCGAATCTCGTTTACTGGAAGGAACAATGATCCGATGTCAGGCTACACTTGTTAAGAAGGAACCGTATTACTCTAACTAAGAGTAAATGCTACACCACATCATGCTTTACAGCCAACACCAAATTGTATGTATTATCAGAAGACTTAAAAATTAATTATTGTACAAAAAGCGCACAAGCGCAACTCATTGTCCAGAGTCAAAATCAAGAGACAAGTTCAAGGATCAATTTAGATGAAAGATACCGAAAGAAATCATTAGAAAATAGTTCAACTTTTAAAATGTACTAATACTACTATTTTAATCTAATAGATGATAATAGACCAAATACCTTTTTTGGTCATTTAGGCTGATAATAAATCTCTGAGAGACTCAGAGATCCAAAATATTAAGACTTATGCTATCTTCTCCTCTATTGTTCAGAGACTTTGAGGGTTTTTGCACTACACATATGTAACAAAGACTAAATTACTCCTTCCTGTGCATCAAAAAATCAGAAAAGGAACAAGGCAGGCCTAGTTCAGCCGGTTCACGATTAGAAGGGAAGAATTGTTGTTGTCCCTGGCTGGTTTTCTAAGTGGCAGATGGTGTCTTTAACCATTACGCTATTTAAACAACAGGAATGCAACACTTACCTCAGCCATTACATTTTTGCTGAAATAACGTGGACAACAGAATGTTTATTAACAGAACTAAAGTGTACTCTGGTACAAAGACTTCTGTAGATGGCTAGCTAATAGCTATACAGTACCTACACAGTACCTTGAGCGACGGCTGAAAAGTACAGAGTGGCTAAATATTTCTGAGAGACAAAAATCAGAACATCTGATAGAGGAATCGAGCCGGAGTCAAAATATTTAAGGTCGGGGATGTTCCCACAAGACCACATGGCCGGTACACAGTTCAGCTCTGTAAGTAAACGAGACAATTAGTGTTTTTTATAGCAATTTATATAATCCAACTTTTCTAAGGAAACTTTTTTGTTTTTTGGAAAAATTAGGGAACTTAATAAGATAACGGATGATGACTTCAAGCAACAAAGAGCTAGATAATGAGCTAGAGCTCCGTATGTTCTCCTGGTTTTTCCCCCCCAAAACTAGCACTGTATCAATGGTTATGTTCTATGTGAAACCAAACTATTTTTTTCATAAACGATGCACTACCTCAGAACATCTGTAAACTTCCGCACTTGAGCTGTCAGCGCGGTTTGTGGGAGCGGTGCTTTTTCAAAACACAGTTGAACTATGGTGCTGACCTCACGTTGGAATTTACTAGCTAGCAACAATCAGAATTTACAGGAATTCATCAAATTGGCTCGAAATGTGCGGTTCCCAGTTGTGATAAAATTGAATCTAGCTCTAGAATCACTTTTCATAGGCTTCCATTCTCCGATCCCGAAAGTATGAGACTTTGTCTCATTGTCCTACAGATTGATGTAAACACTCCAGTTGATCAACTTTGCTTGGCTGATCATCGGGTTTGCAGGGAATATTTTGATATTGTTGACTTTACTAAGAATGTACAACAAAAAGGGAAGAGTAAATGTTTTTTGTTTTTTTTAAAGAAATATGTCTGTTCCTTGTGTTGGAATTGCAGCACAACCAAACAACCCTGGAGTACAGGTATGTGGGGTCAAATCCTATTCATTAGCCTACTATGAAATTAAACCTACTTTGGGGAGGCAACATTTTATTTTCATTTATTGCAATTATCAGGAGCATGAGGTTTTTCAAAACACTAGGAAAATAACTGACATGGCTGTTCCAAACAGGTGAAATCGTGCTAATGCTAGGTAGTAGTAATTTCAGTACCTCCGCATACCAATGCCGCAGGAAATGGCTTACAACAGTATAATCAAAATAGCTATTACATGCCTACTTACAGATTTGAGAGTTGCCGCAGGCACATCTAGGTTCTCGATGACATTAGGTAGCAATAAATCTAAATTCTTACCGCACGAACTCTCCTCGCTGGGCATCTGCTTGCACCTCTGGCAAGAACACCAAAAGTCCCCCGAAGTTCTTGGTCTGGCCTAGGCCGCGACATTAGGTAGTTGCAGATCTTCTTCACCTCTCCTCTCATCCACTGCTTCTAATTCCTTGTCTGTATACTCTGGCTCAAACCTCTAGACATTGCCGTCAAAATAGTGGGCTTCTTCAGGCATGCAATCTTCTTTGTGTTCCATCGTTCGTCAAACAAAAATGATAAGTTGTATTAGCTGCTGGTAAACAGACGTGAATAGACTACTAGCTACCGTGGGCTGCAGTTTTGTGAACAAAGCCTGTGACTGGATATAGCCTCCTCGCAAACAGATTCATTTGTGCGGCATTAGCTAATACAATACATTATCCAGAAAGAATAAACAGCGATAACTATTGATACAATGCTCATTGGCACAAATTATTTTCAGAGAACATACGGACACCTACAGTGGATATAAAAAGTCTACACACCCCTGTTAAAATGCCAGGTTTTTGTGATGTAAAAGAATGAGAGAAAGATAAATCATGTCAGAACCTTTTCCACCATTAATGTGACCTATAACATGAACAATTCAATTGAAAAACAAACTGAAATCTTTGAGGGGGAAAAATAAAAAACTCACAATGACCCGGTTGCATAAGTGTGCACACCCTTAAACTAATACTTTGTTGAAGCACCTTTTGATTTTATTACAGCACTCAGTCTTTTTGGGTAGGAGTCTATTAGCATGGCACATCTTGACGTGGCAATATTTGCCCACTCTTCTTTGCAAAAGCGCTCCAAATCTGTCAGATTGCGAGGACATCTCCTGTGCACAGCCCTCTT